>JAMQCK010001055.1:0-12552 GCA_024196135.1 Pleurotus ostreatus/Saccharomyces cerevisiae fusant | reverse complement strand
GCGATCTTGTTCTTGATTGGCGGCGCGGAGAGCCCCTTCAGGCCCTTGTCGACGATGAAGCCACGGATCTTGTTGTCCCACTTGCAGTTCGCCCAGATGATGAAGACGTCTCTAGGGTGGCACTCACGTCAGCGCGCAAGGAGTAAGACAGAAGGGCAAGATTACTGACGCTACCGGAGCGTTTGAGATCCAGGTCTTACTGCCATTGAGGATGAAGCCGCCGTCGACCTCCTCCGCGGTGGTCTCCATGCTTCCCGGATCCGACCCATGATTGGGCTCCGTGAGGCCCTGTCCCGAGGTCAGTCGTCCTACTACAGTTGAACGCGCTTATACGTACGAACGCTCCAACCAACTCTCCCTTCGCTGAATGGGTCGTGAGTCCAGACCCTCGCTCATCTAAAGAAAACACCTACCAAGGCGAGGCAGGTACTTCTCTTTCTGCGCCTCCGTGCCAAACTCGTAGATGGGGTGCATCACGAGGGATGATTGTACAGAAGCCGTTGAACGGTAGCCCGAGTCAACGCTACCGCGCATGAGACCACCGACAGTTCGAGGCCCTCGCTGAAAAGCACTCACCGCTCTAGCTCCTTCGCAACGAGGCCATACGCGACAGAGCTAACGCCGGCGCATCCGTAGCCCTCAATGGTAGGTCCTAGGAGACCGAGCTTGCCCATCTCGGGCAAGATGTCATGGTTGAAGGCTGGAGGTCGAATCAGAACGCAAGGTGAAGAGGACGGTGTTGGCTTGACTTACATTCCGTCCTCCATCCCTCGAGAACGCGAGGGAGCAGGTTCTCCTGACAATACTCATGGGCAGTATCCCTGGCAATACGTTTACGAGACAAACATCATTGGAGACGGCGAGACCTTACCGTACGGCTCGCTCCTCCTCAGTCAAGAGGGATTCGAGGTTAAGTGGGTCCTACAACAAGGAGGCGCATAAGACATAGGTCAGTATCTGAAAGGGCTGGTCGTACCTCCCAGTTGAGCTTGACCCATCCTAGTCATTGCAAGGTTAAGCACACTCGACGCGGAGGTGCCCGGTTCAAGCTTACCGGAGGCCGAGCGTGTCGCCTGCCGTGAGGCTGTAGGGACCTTCTGGCGAAGGCTTCGAGTCAACTGAGCGTTGCAGCGGGACAACATGTCTTCTGAGTACGTCCAAGAGTGCGACGGGGGTGGTGGTAAGAAAGAGGAGACAGGCGAGAGCGCAGGTCCGGCGCGTGATGTTGGCCCGGCCGGATCACGCGTGCCATTACATGTGACCCTTCAACCGTGGGAGCAGTTATAGGGGCTCTGGGGCAGCATGAGCTCGAAGACTTTAAGAGGACTCCTGGGGGTTACACGAAGTACAATGAGCCTTTGGAGGAGCTCACATGGTCGCTCTCTGATTCAGCGAGTCCAGATCATATTTTACAGAGTATTTATGTTGAAAGCGAGTAGGGGTACGGTAAGCAATCCAGAAATCCAAGATATCTACGGGTGTCATCCATCTACAGTACTTGTGGTAATTAATCAGTATTCATGTAAAGATACTCTAGTGGGTGGGTATCACTTCTACTTCCCAACTGAAGGGCCTCCCCGACTGCCAATCCTCCTCGCGGCCCCGCTCTAGGACGAGCCGCTCGTCGTCTATCTTCCGCAGCAGGCGAAATATGTTCGTCTCCTCTGCATGAACATCTTCGCCTACAGGCGCGTGGAAGAGGCTGACCATCAGCATCCTCAGCTTCGAGCGCCGCCTCAGGATCTCCTCCACATCCTGCGCGAAGATCTCGTCGTTCTCCTCGTTCGCGTTCATGCGGCGGGGCAGCTGGAGGTGCGTGAGCGCCGGGAGCTTGCCGAAAGACCCCAGCAGCTCCATCGGCGGGCACCATAGGCTGGATGCTGGCTCGCAGATGCGGAGATGAGTAATGGCAGAGGGATCGCCAGTTGGCTTCTTCCTCCCCGCACCCTTGTCCTCCTCCTCGAACGACCCCACAGTGAGATGCGTGAGGGTCGGGTACTGCCTAGCAATGGATCCATGCCCAGTGGGTAGAGTGAGCTCTCGGATCCCGCCGCATGCAGTCAGAATATCCCTGAGGCAGCGGCGAAGAGTCGGCTCGGCATGCCAGCTCGGGCTGTACGTGACGTACAGCCGGAGGACGTGCGCCGCATGAAAGGCGGGCGGCTTCGAGGACACCGATTGGTGGAACAGGAAGACGGCCTGAGGCGATGGTAGGACGACCGTGCGGTAGATTATGGCCTCTATGACGGCATTTATGGTTCTTGATAAGCAGAGAAGCGCGCTGGGCTTGACCTCCTGTATGACCAGCTCGAAGACTTCGAGCATGAGCTCCCATGGGAGGGAATGGAGGACAGGGACGCCCTCCTGAGTCTGGCTGAGGACCGACATGAGGAGGTATGGTGGAATGCGGGGAAGCAAGGGGAATTTGAAAATGACTCGAAGTCGAACGTGGCGATTTGTCAGATCACGTGCATGTCATGCTCATGTTCAACTTCCCGTTCGGGGTAATCCACCGTAACGCTAATCGCGGCAACAGGCCTCAAGGACTTTTTCCAGCTCTTTAACTCTGTCATGAGCTTGAACTCTTGTGTCAATACGTCGTTAAAGGCTTAATTCCATTGTACATGTGGCACTCTTTCCCCGACCCCGCACAGCAGCTGCAGAGACGGGGACAATCGACAAACAACACAAGCAGAACGTGAGTACATAGCAAAAAATCGTAAATCTTCATAATACATAGCGGAACCACTGATTCTCAAACTCTGTGATGTCGGTCTGTAGAAAAGGAGGTCAGCATGGCCGGGCCTCAGGATATCGCTCACTGACCATCCCAGCCTCCTCGGCGCGACGGGCTCGCTCTTCCTCGGAAAGTGCACTGCCGCCCTTGACCGCAGCGTTGTTGCGAAGACGGTTGGAGTTCCACATGTACAACCCAAGCAGGACGTGGCACCCCGTCTTGACGACGTAGCCTGCCATCATAGCCTTCGTAGCAGTGGGGTACCCAATCTAAAGGTAGCGATGGTAAGCGTAACGCATAGGCAGCGAGGTGACCACTACACACGTCTTCCTCAGAATCGATGAGAACGTGGGGGCCAGCGATATTCTGTAAGGTGGTTTAGTCGGTGCTTAGACTCAATAAGCGCAGCAGCCCGATGACTTACCCCGACCTGTTGCGTATAGCATGCAAAACGTGAGATAATGAAGTCGCTGCTACGGGCAACGTACACAGTAGCCCTATTGAGAGTAAGTGAACGGATCTTTTGCCTTCTCCGACGAGGGATACGCACAATGAATGTCAGTGCCGTGACGACTTGACGCTTCGTATAGCCTCCCACGTTCTACAAGGTCCGTTAGAGGTCGGCGCACGCGGAGGCGGCGGATATCGCCCGCACCGCAGAGACCATGACAAGCGACTGTCAATGTAAGAATCAGAGGGAGTAACATTGTGATGCGAGTCACCAACGCACCAGTGAGAATCCGACACTCTGGAAAGATGTGAACCAAAAAGCGACCAAACGCCCCCACCTCTCATCGGAAGGTCCGTAGGTGAGGCAGGCCGCGGCGATGATGCAGGTACAATTGCCGATGAACTATCTGCATGGTAAGATACGCCTGAGAGCGAAGGGCGATCGATACTGACCATCATAACAGCCCGACTGTTCTTTACCACGCTGGCAATGTACCCGCTGCCGACCAGCGAAACGATCTGCAGAACGCTACTCGGGATATCCAACAGAGTCGTCTGGAACTTGGTGAAGCCCATGCCGCTGATAATGATACTGTAGAGGGCGCGTCAGCCGAAACGGAGGACGAGTATTCACGAGGCCAACCTTGAGAAGTTGCTGACAACACCATTGGGAATCTGCGCGGCAATCGATGCGACGAAGAGGAGGTAGGTCTTCGGATCCGTAAACGCCTCTTTCACTTGGTAAACCTTGAACTGCTTGTTCTTAATCCCAGTCTGCAGCGAATCGGTGAGCGCCTTCCAACACGAAAGGAGGCTAAGGCGCACCCTGTTCTCAGCCACACGCTTGACGGCGATAGCCTTCTGCCGCGGGTCTAAGAAGCGCGCAGCGACCGGTGTGTCTGGGAGGAAGAAGAAAAGGTAGAGACCCCATAGCGTCGTATAGCCGCCGAGTACCTGCGAGGGGGGTTGTCAACAAAGACGTGTCGAAGGCTTGTCGGTGAGAGTATGCCCACCAGGAAGATCAAAGCCCATGAAGGCACGGAGACATTGTTGACGTGCCCCAAGCCATATGCTAGGAAGTCGCCAACTATCCCAGCGACACCGTTGAAGCAGTACTATATTGGACGCGTCAGGACATCGTGCCTTGGTGTAGAAAAGTGGAGACTGACCCATGTTAGATGGCGTACGGGCTGCTCTTGCAAGCGCCACCAAAAGGGCGTCATAAGCCCCAGACCGGGGCTGCAGACGACGTGGTCAGCATTATTTGTGGCAAGGTGGGAAACGCGCCCACGTTACGCAGGCCTCCAAGGCACCGAGAATTATGCGATTCACGAGAGCGCCGCCGAAAGATCTGCACGCAGCTGTGCTCCTGCTAGTTGTGAGACGGGATGGCGACATGCAAGTTCATTATGGAATGGACGCACATGACGACGATCCCCCACAGAAAGCAGACGATGCCCATGACCCTGCCTGTCGGATAGCGCTGGAGGAGCACGTTGGCAGGCTCTTCCGCGACAAGGTAGCCTGTAGGTCCGATGGGTATGCCGTAAGCACACGCAATGTCCTCCCAGCGTACCGATGTAGAATGCGCTCGCGAACCAGCTCTAGCGTGGGCGTCAGGCATGCGAGACCAGGGTGGCAGGAGGAACTCACGAATTGAGAGCCGGTGACATGCAGGTCCCTGCACCGCTATTCAAAATCGGCGAGACGAAGACAAGCTGCCGCATACTCACGCTTTCATTCCAAACAGGTTGCCATAGTTCAAAGCTATGGAATCGTTTGAGTTTCCGCGCGAGTGCAATCATACGTTGAGCTTACCCGTCTTGTCCAAGAACGCCAGTCCCTGCGTCAAGCAGAACGCAGGCAAGATCCAGCGATCGATCTTGCGCAGGACCCGTTTCTCCTCCTTCTTGTCCCACTCCAAGCTATCCTTCGTCTCCTGGTAGATGTCATACCCAACCTCGACCTCATGCAGCTTCTCCTCCGCCACAGGCTGAAGCTGAACAGTCGCCCGATGGGCATCCTGTTTCTCGAGGGAACCGACTGAGGCCGTGCTCGACATGGCGGCCGTCTGACGTGCCAGAGAAGCCGACCAGGGATGGAGGGAAGAGTGGGATGCTGGTGGAATCCCCCGTCCCGTGTCCAGCTGATATATGCATAGGGCTTATCTTCAGGTGCGCACCGAAGTGCGTGATAACAATGTGAGAAGACGCTATCCAGGTCCTGATGCGCCAAGGCGCGTACAGTCACATTCAGCTGATGGCGTGACGCGACGCGGAGTCGTGGTCGACTGCGACCTCGAGCGCGAGAGCCTTGTACCTCGTACATGGCAATGCATATGTACTCAAGGAATAGCCTCTTGAGGGCCACGCTTGAGGACTGCTATCTCGACGGTGGCGCATCATGCAAGCTGAAAATCCACGCAAAGACGTCAGTAACTCTTTCTTCGACGCGCGTAGTGGAATGTTACCGACACCCATTCAGCATTCGCTCTTAGGACCCACTCGATAAGATACCTCACACTGGGCACAATGACTGCGTCACAAGACCGAGAGATAACGCAATAAGATTCCGCCTTGAGTCAGTATACAACAGACAACATCAATCCCGGAAATAGAAGAAAATATATAGACCTGCTTCTACTGCTTCGTCCAAACCTGCTTGCCGCCAACCCAGGTCTGAAGGGGATGTCCGAGCCGGTCCAGCACGACGAGATCGGCGTCGGCGCCAGCGCGAAGCGTCCCCTTGCGATT
Source organism: Pleurotus ostreatus/Saccharomyces cerevisiae fusant (assembly GCA_024196135.1). Taxonomy (NCBI): domain Eukaryota; kingdom Fungi; species Pleurotus ostreatus/Saccharomyces cerevisiae fusant. Next base: position 6,612 of record JAMQCK010001055.1, on the reverse strand, counting down.
CTCGATGCCGAGACACCTAGGGAGAACGTCAGCTATGGCGAGAGGACCGACGAGAACAGCGTACTTCGCAGGGTTATAAGTCGCACACTTGATGGAGTCGCCGAGCGAGCAACCAGTGAAGCGGACGAAGTTGCGGACACACTTATCCAAGGTGACGACGCTGCAGGGAAGGTGAGCGAGTGGTTGGGATGTACGACGCGAGGAAACTGACCTTCCGGCGAGGGTATCCGTTCCCTCAAGATAGAGACGGTCGCCCTCCTTGACAAAGCGCTTGCCGTCCCTCCACTCATGTACTCCGTCTTTCAGGTTCGGGTCAAGGATCTTCATCGCTGTCGTACAGTCAGTGACAGCTACAAACATCATTGAAGCAGAGACTTACCATCCGTAATCAATATACAGCCCTCCGGGAACGCCGTGTACGCAAGCTAAGAAACGATTCAGCATTGAACGCGCGTCCTTCGCGGGGCTACGTACCCGAACAGAATTAGGATGCGAATGGATGCCGTCCACAATCATCTCGTAGTATGGGCGCTGGAAAGGCCGAGGCGTCAAATGCTCCTTCTTCGCCAGCAGGTCTTCATGCCCGAGACTCAGCGGCGAGGCCACGCCGCTAAGAGGGCCGCCGGCCGCAGCGTGGTGCTCTGGCGACATCGGAGGTGTGTCAACTTCGTCAAGGGCTTCCGCTGCGGCAGCCAGTTGCTTTGCCGCGGAGAGGGAGGGCGCGCGCGAGAGATCGTGCCCAAAGCGGGTGTCGATGGGCGTTTTGGCGGTGATGGGGTGGAAAGAGGTCGCGAGATGAGGGGAGGCGCCCAAGAGACCTATGATAGCGGGGTCGCGATGGTGTAGCTGGGGCATGGCGTTGAATAGATGCGTGATGAGCCGAGCGCCGCGCTGCACGGCTTCCAAGGCTTTCGCAGACGACGCGAGACTGTAGAGGGGGAAATCAATACGCGACTTTCATCCGCCTGCGACCGCTTACCTATGCCCAATAGAGAACACGACACCACTCTTCGATAAGGGCGTGATAGTGGACATGACGCCCTCTACCTCAGGTGCCGCAGTGATAACTCGGACGCCCAGGCCCCGCTCATGATCACCGGTCATGAGCCAGTCCTCCGCGTCCGCCAGGTTCTCAGCGCCGTACACTTCTTTGAAAGACTCCAAACCATTTGGTGCGGGTTGTAGGAATGAAGGCGCATGAGCACCGCGCTTCGCGTATTGAATGAAGGGACCCTCGGCATGCCACCCAAGGAGTGTTGCGGAATTGGGACTCGAGTAGGGACGGAGGAGCTTGAGGAGTTTGGGGTAAAGGGTCTTCTCTTGTGTCTGATAGAGCGTTAGCTTGCGGGAAACTTGGTTCTGACGCTCAGCTCACGATCGTTGTCGGAAGAAGACTTGCGGATAGCTTCAGTTACGGTCATTCGAACAGAATGAGGGCAGACGCACGAAGTGACACCCGTTTCGACGATCTTCTCGGCGACTGTCTTCAGTCCGCTCGAATACGCTTCATCGTCCCCTTCATAAACGGAGAAGTCGAAGCCGTACGCTCCGTTGATCTGAATGTCCAGGAATCCGGGACTGAGGGCATCTAATCAGCCTCGGTCTAATCATGAGTACAATGCGGCGTACCTTAGGATATTCCCGTCCAGATCAATGACCTTCGCCGGTCGCTCCTTCCGCAGGAAGAAGGTTTTCTATACAGCAGTACGCTTGTCTCATTCCGCACCCTAGCATGAGACCCATCTACTCACCTGCGCATCCAAGATAACACCGCGCCGCTCATCGATCCACAGATCGCGCTCCACCAGGCTCCCGTCCTCTAACGGCAGCAGGCAGTTCGTGAAGCAGATCAGGCCGTTCGAGGAACTCATATCGCTCGCGTAGCAGGTTGGGGAAAAGTTGCAGAGGGTGCTATCTGGGTCCTTATATACAGGTTGAATGAGAGTCTAGTCGAAGGCCTGCCGCCGTGTGCCGCTCGGGCGCACATGGTCCCCGCTGGGCGTCCTTGAGGATCCGTCTGAGTCTTCGTTCGTCATTGGACACCGCACGTTCGAGAGAGCGGGCGCACCTGACATGGACCTGTTCCGGGTTATTTCCTGCCCTTGACTTCTCACTTCGACACGTTCAACAACGCACTCGACTCGACAGCGGCGAAGGCCAGGCAGGATAAAGGCCATCAAAACGACGCCACATATTTCCCGGCAAAATCCGGAGATGAGCAGAGCAAGTCCGCGCTTGACTAAAAAAAAAATCCTCCCGAAATCAGCCTCGTTCGACGCCGCCGACAACGCTGCTTGAACGATCGCCGTAAACACACATGCAAGAAGTGGCCGGCATGTCAAGTCCCCCTTTGTGCTAGCTCATCAGGCGGACGTCCGTCCCCGTCACTCTCGGGCCTCCCCTCCTCCCGGATTCGACTTCGCTGGCCGCGCCGCTTCTGATGCTTGATACCCTTCACCTAGATCTATCTGAACATCCTTCGGACCTTGCATCAGAGTAGCTTCTCTTTGCTGTCCCCTGGCGCCGGATATCCGAATTCTCTCCCGCCTGGGACGGTCCCCTCAAGCTATCGAATGACCATCGCAGGATCTGTGGGTCCTATGCGAGAAAACATGCTACTCACAGGAGGTAGCTCTCCGTACTCCGTCTCGGGGAGCCTAAGCACTCGCACCCTACGCGCAGTAGGACTTCGCGTCGCATGGCTCAGCCCGTAGCTCGCAAGCCTCCATATTGCCCGAAGCCCGCCACCGCGCTTCGCACCCAAGAAGCACGCGTCTCCGCGCCCTGCCCCTCACCTGCTTCTCGTCCTCCCTAGCGCACTAGCCACATGGTAGCGCACGCGCTAGCGTGCTCGTGGACTAGCCGCTGCCCTCCTCGTCGACACTGCTGCTCGCTGATTGCGCTCGTTTACGTGGCCCCGTCCGCCCACTTCTAGGGCATGATAAGTTCTGCATCAGGCTGATTAGCCCGTCCTTGCGCTGGTGGCATGCATATCGGACTTGTTTTCCAAAACCCGGTGTATGCGAGTCGACGGGGCTTGGGCGCGCGGGCGATACGTGAGCTTTTCACCGAATGACAGCGTTTTCAGTTGGTATTCAGTCCATGTTTGCCGGAGACACTTGTCCGCAAAGACCGCTCGTGCACGAACTCCGCGACTATGCCTAGGGTGCGTGTTGTCGCTTCGCCGCTGGTCACTGATCTTGACTTGGTAGTCACCTAACCAGCGTAGTGTTTTCTTCTCGCTCGCAGATCGACCCCAAAGGTCGCCGCCGCCTAATCCTGAAGCAAGGTCTCTGCGAGTCTGCGACGGGGAGATTCATACTAGACGGTCTTCCGGATGTTCGAGCACAGAAACAGCCGTTTATGCAATAATTCGGACAGCCGATAACGAGCTACATTGGAGACCACTTTGGCTATTCCTCGAGATGATGATACAACAGTACGAATATACACCGAAACCCAAGACAGGCATAAATATCCATTGGACGAAGATCAACTCCCCCCAGGCAATAGGTAATCCATAAGTAAATTTGAAGGCGCGGACCAAGCACCGGGCGATAGGGCGTTGCCCGAACGTAAGGTAGAAGGTATCGATTTCTAGATGGTTGGGTGGACATGGGTAAGCATACGGCGGTGTCATACTTTGCGGCTTTAGCAGAACTGGGCGCCCCAGTCAGGTTCGCCCGCGGCCTTGAGGGCGATCTGCATCTGGCGGCGCGCTGGGTCCTCAGCGGCCGCCATCGCGTGCAGCTCAGAGCCCAGCGCGCTTGCGAAGGGCGACTCGGTTGGGCTGTATACGGATGGTCCAAGGTCCGTGGGGCACATCATGGGATACGACATCCCGTAATCGCCCTGACCCATGCCGAAGAACGGATCCGACGTTCCGGCACTGAATACGGCGGGCATAGAGAGCGCGTCGAGGGAGGTCGGCCACACGGGGGAAGATAGCGAGGAGGCGGACATGGGGCCGTCCATGCTTATGGAGGATCGCGGCGAGGGGTAGGCGTCGGAGGGAGCTGAGGAGGGCGGGCAGACGCGCACCCTGATCTTGCCACCCTCGGATGGCCCTGCTGCGAAGGCGAGCTCTCGCCCGCCGAGGCCGACGACGGCGCTCGCCATCGACCCAGACAGCTCCAACCTGCGGACCGCGGCTAGGGCTGGGTTGGCCGCAAGGCTTCGGGGCCGCCCATGATCATCGACATCGAGATCAAGGACCACGGCGTCGCCCTGGCGGTGCCAATTGAGCTCGGGAGTCAGGATGGAACTGAGGTCGATGTGCGGAGGCGGACCACCCGAGGATGCGCCACCGTAGGCTCTCAAGAGTGCGGGGAGCGCGCATAGGAGGACTTGCTGAATGGCAAGTCAGTACATTGCACAGTGCTATAGGATGCGAGCGCGTACCATGAGACCGAGCCCAACGCCGGTCGTATGCGGCGATGGCATAGCCGAGGAGCGGCCCGTTTGAGAGTTGAATGAGACGTCCAGGGGCTCCATCTTCACCGGGGCGTCGTGTGATGCGTGTCGTGATGAGGGGGCGAAGGCGGCGCCCGCGCCCCGCTCGCGGGCCTCTGCCTCTGCGAGGCGGGCGCGGAGGTGGTCGACCTCGGCGCGCAGGGCGGCGTCGTTCCGCTCGATGCCGGCCGGAAGCAATTTATCACTTCCGGATTGGGCAAGCGACAACAAGCGCGCGTTCTCGCGCTCCAGCTCGGCGACGCGTCTGTTGAGCTACTGTCAGCGCCGGCGGCAGCGAGGCGAGATAGCCCGCACGTACACCTCCATCGCCTCGAATTCCTCGCGTTTTCTCTGGCGAGATAGAAACGCGGCCGCGCGGTTCTTCACGAGACGCGCTTCGCGCTGCAGCGGATGATTAGTCGGTGTAATGAAGCGCATGGGCCGACGTTCACACCTTGGAAAGGCCGCTGACGTCCGGGGGGACAAAGTCTTTCGTTGTTACGCGCTCGCCGTTCCGCTTCTTCGTCATGATCTGGGTGGACGCCGACTCCGGGCTAGCCGACCGCTTCAGCGTCACTTGATGCTGATGGTCCTGCTCCAGCGGCGAGATGGGGGAGGGCGCCGAGGATGGAATGGACGCTTGCTGCGGGAAGTCGAACAGCTGCGATGTCGGCACGCACAGCTGCTGGTCGGCGTCGGGCGTGTCGGGGCTGAGGCGGAGCATGCGAATCCCCGAGCTCGTCGAGCTCCCAGGAGAGTCGGTGGCCGACGAGGAGAAGGACGAGGGGGAGGAGGGAGGGTACTGGAAGAGCTGGGGATGCTGCGGGCTCGGCTGGCCGTAGTTGCAGGCGAAGGGGTCCTGCGTCGGCGGGAAGAGGTCCCAGGCAGCGGCGGTCTCGAGCGGGGAGAGCATCGCGTCGGCGTGGATGATCTGCGACAGCGGAGTTGGTTCCTCCTCCATCGTGTGGGGGGCCTCTTATAAGTACGAGGGAGAGCCGTGGGTTGGTTACGCTTGGGTTCCTGTCGAACTGACGCCGGATCGCTTTCTGCGGGCGATTTCCCCTTTCGCTCCCCGGTCGGTCCTCGAGTCCAAATGGGGTCGACTAGCTGATATGGCAAAGTGTACCCATCACTCGTCAACCTTCCTCGTCCTTTCCCATCACCTGAACGCTAACCGTCACTGATCACCCCATGATCCAGCTCCGAACCAAGCGCAGAACCCATTCGCTTTCGGTTGTCGGGACCCTCTTCAACACGATTTCCGGCGTTGACTGCCGGTCCCCGATTATTCTTTTACGATATTCCGTGCTTGGTGGGCCGCTCATGCTGCAGCGTCCCCCTTGCGCTCCAACCCGTCCGTCAAGGCTCAAGCAACATCTACGTATAATCACTGCCCTGCCGCTCGTCTGCCCATCGCTGGACTCCACCGTTGCCTGCGTCTCTCGTTAACAACGTCATAGCTGTCTACCGCCTCTCTTTGCCCGCCGTCGACGCCGCCCCTGCATGACCTACTGTTCTGCGCTGATCTGAACGCTACAACCTGCAGCCAGTGTTTCGTCTGCCGCTCTCGACGACCCATCTTGTTTTACTGGATATTCGGCGTCGGATCAGTCACGACGCCGTTACAAAATGGAATTCAGGTACTTTCATTCACAGGTCATAGATCATCGGAATCTCACACATGTCCAGCGTCTTCAGAGGCTCCCAGGATTCATGTAGGCGTGGCGACCTCGATCTACAGATGTAGTCCTGCATGATAGCTGCACCCTCACGTGCGCCGCCGTACAAGTCAACCAGCTTCACAACATTCACGTTCAGCGCCACAGCGTGAGTGGACTATCGCGTGCCAGCGTGTTCGCACATACTTTGCCTATGGGGCTTCCCATATCTCTACCCCAGTAAAGCTTCTCTACTGAATGCCCGCGTGCTCGAGGGTGGTGGGCTCCCACCCCGCCGGTTACAATCGCACGAGCCGCCGAAGGACCTTCTCCCGCCGATAGCGCATGCAACAGCCGCCGACGGCTCGCAGGGCGTCAGCGCCTCTGTGCTCGCTCGCACGCCGCTCGTCCACGCCGTGAGCGTATCACAAGGGCTATCAGGCGCGTGGTCAATGGTCCGGCTCTTCCTGGCTATCTATGTACGCTCCCCTACCCCCTTCGC
>JAMQCK010001054.1:0-12590 GCA_024196135.1 Pleurotus ostreatus/Saccharomyces cerevisiae fusant | reverse complement strand
AACCCAGCACTCAGCGAGGGCTGGGGTTTGTCGGAGTCGGCCGCCCGCGGAGCGGGCTGCATGTGGCGGCATCACGTGGGTAACGTGACGCACACCCACAGCCGCCCACATGCGCGCGGACCGGCCGACTGAACGCTGTAGCAGACGGCAGGTCCCGCCCCAGGCCTAAGGAGAAGGGCCTGAAGCGAAACCCGTGCTGCCCCGAGCGTTAGCGAGTGTGAGAGGGGAAGAGGAGGGTGGGCAAAAGAAAGCTGGCTGCAGGAGCCTCGAGGCGATGGAGGGCAGAGCGGAGAGGCGACCACGGCCGACGCGCTCGCCGCCCGCGTGATCGTCACCGCGAATCCTTCGGACGCGGCGACGTCACTCGGCTATGGCCGGGCTCGCAGCGCCTGCTTCGCTTGACTCCCGCTAAGTCCTCGTAAACTCGGACTTAGCTCACAGGAAGCAAGTGCGCATTTGATCCCGCTCGGTGGTCGGCATTTCCCGTAAGCATGCACGATCACGTGGCTTCATGTTGAAGTTGACAGCGCCTTTGCGAAGAGGAGTAAAACGATTTTTGTGACTTCAGAGTGTGCATAAATGAACGACATGTTGTTTCTGGACCTTGCTTGATATACTATTCAAAGGCGGCTGGTAGCGGCACTTGACGTAGTCACGACTTCCTCGACTGAGCGTCTACGGGAACTGGACGGCTCGTTTATATCGTTAGCTGAAGGGAAGCTCTCCCCGGCCGTTCGAGCGCCACCGCAGCTCGCGCTGTCAGTCGACGGACCTGCCGTCGATTGCTTTATCGCCTTGTCGGCATCTGCGAATTGGATGGCGTGCGATACTTGTTGGCTAAGTATCAGTGAGGATGCGGAAGAGCGCTGAATGGAGACGATGAGGACGATGAACGTAGGATAAATTCCCTGGGAGGTGCATGTGAGTTGTTCGCTTGAGCGCTCGAAAGTACATGACTTACGGCGATGATATGATACGCGGTGGTCAGGGTGTTGATAGCGGAGGGGTTCAACTTTTCCGGGTGAAAGTCGCTTTCGACAGTGAGAGCGAGCATGAGAAGCTAGAATGCGCGCAAAACATGAGGATGTGAAGGCATTCTATGAATAAAGCAGAGCGCACCACAATGAAGCAATACGCCAGGCCCGATTCTAACAGCAAGGCCAGTAACCTTTCGACCCTGGTAGATTTCCTGCACAACCCAATTGCGTCTTTGAGGTCCCTGCGGTAATGCCTGGTTCAATTGAGTGAGAAATGCGAGAGTTCTGCACGAGCTTCGAGACGCGCACCAGTATTTGCACGCAACGAAGATTGTGGCAACGACATTGGTGAAGAGCACGGGGACCCAGACCATGAGCGAGTACGCTGCAGGTATAGGCTTCCGGACAGACGCCTCCCAGATGTAATCGATGATTACAACGACTGGGAGTATAAGGTGATCAATATGTATATGAGAATAGCGATATGAACCACTCACGTATGCTACCAACCATGCACAGCGTGAGAGCGCCCTTCGCCAGAGGACGGTCTTGCCATAAGACCCACGCTCTCCACACGACGATGACATCGCTAGCAAGGAACTGACGACGTTAATCAGACTTCGTTATCGAAGACGCATACGTACATTAAAACGTATGCACAGCTGGCTGGAGACATTCAAGCCGCGGGCGAGTTGCACGACACCTTCGGTAATTCGATTGGGGAACTGGATCACAATGAAAATGGTCCCCAAGATAGCGTCTAGCATAGAAGACAACAAGAGGGCGACGACAAGCGCAATGATAGGACGCGATCGACTCTCATGGCGCCTGCGAGTGGGTCATTATATCTTCACATCTCGAAGGCGGATGTACTTACGCTGAGGCAGCCATGGCAGCGACAAAGACTGCGGTTTGTGCGCCTGTCATCCCATGTCAGACGTTGCTTCAGCATTTGCCAACACAATATCAGCCTATACTTACCCAAGAAGACGAAATTAATGACCGTCTCCAGGAGCGCCAACTTGCAGAAGGATATAAAGTCGGCACTGACTCCAGCGTTGACAGAAGCATAGACTGTATCAACGGTCGACATCTGGGAGGAGCGTAGCTTGAGCTCTTGCGCGGCGCGTATAAGTAGTCTTTGAGGGAAATGTTGAAACGTGGCCTTAGACCGGAGTCTTGACCCCACTGCTGGGCTTGAGTACGGTGATTGCGTCTTGTAGATGCGGCGATGGCCTCCTTGAAATGAAGAGGAAAATCAGGGTGAACACCGCATACGAGGCCAGTGCTTACCTGGGGGGTTCAGCGGATCAAGCCATGCCATCGCCGAATCTCTGCTGGTGGTGACAGCCTCGGAGCATGCGTGTATAGGGCAGAAGTAGACCACTAGGGGAAAACGGGCCTGCCATGAGCGACGTAAACCTTATTGAGACGGATCGGAAGGCAACAGAGAGAGCAACATATTTTACATCGTTATCGACGAGCGACCTGTACCGGCTGAACTTCGAATCAACGGTCACGGTGTTCGACGCACTTGACGATCACGCTGATGCTCGCTCCGTCCATCCATCGTCCCGCTCGATAGCCTTCCCGTGTTGCCTCCATCCTGATAAGACGTCATAGGCGTGGAGCTAAGTTTTGTATCTTTACATAGGATGTACTCACCGGAATCACCGATGGTCAGGCGGTTCCCCTCCCTGGCAGAGCAAGAGTAGCCTTTGATGCGCATCGCGATGGTCAGGAGCGCCTCGTATCTGTACGCGGCGCTTGCGGAGCGCTCACGGCAGCGGCGTGCATCGTGATTGTATGGACGAGTGCGCGAAGTAAAACAACAAGGGAACTTGAGGTTGATTTGCGGCAACCTGCCAGTGACAGTGGGCCAAGGCGCAAGTCAAGTCATAGGCGAGAGCAACGAGAATGCCAGATCAACATGGTGCGGACCGAGGAGTCTGATGGCAGAGAGATAAACGAGGACGCGAGAGACGTCACGAGGACTTGGGCAATAGTAGAAGAGCTGAAGCGGAGAAGGTAAGGTGGGCGACCGTTCCCGCGCAGCGATCGGCATCTGCCGAAAGTATTTTTTTCACGGTCACGTGAATAGATGTTGAACTTGTCGACGCCGTCACGAAGACGAGCAGCGATTCTCGAGTAGCCAGTTCAATGGGTAGGCTTGTTCTCATCCTCCATCCTGGATGTTATGTGTACAATTTACGTACAGTATCGTACAGCCTTCTTACCGTTCAGACCGAGGAATCCGTGGTCTGGGAAACAAAGAGACACTCTATTTGGATACAAGGATATCTGACATGCATATAGAATTTTCCGAGCAATTCTGCGACTGACTTGAAGAGGTAAAGCGCATACGATGGGATATTTGCATGCTCATCGCCAAGGTCGAAGCAGCCGAGCGTTCCATGGCAACAACGAACACGATGAGCGTCGGCAAAATACCCTTAGAGGCGTTAGTTGGGCGTCGTCGGAAAGATACTCGTCAAGCAGTCGACGTACAGAAATGCTGTGGTACGCGGCTGAGACCACACTATACGCAACGTAGGTTGGAGAGGAGCCGTCCACGCCGACATCAAGACCGAAGCGCACGGCCTGGCGGGAAGAGCGGTGAGCAGGGTAAGCGTATGTTGGAGATTGGATCGTTTTTTCAGACGTACCCAAACCGCGTAATAAAAGGTACCGGACTCCAGTAGAAGGATGAGGATTCTTTCTACCTGCGTCGATTGTCTCCAGTCGCCGACGAGACGCTTGACCTCACGGACGTAGAACCTAGCATTGGCATCAGTTCCAGCAAGCTCTTGCTCGATGACTGGACTGTCATACCAGTACTTGATAGCCATGAGCACTGTGGTGACGACGTTCATGATCAAGAGCGGTATCTCCATCATGACAGAGCTTGCTCGCTGTCCTCTCTCCGGAGCGTTGAAGTAGAGAGCGCACTCGCCGATGACACCGGCTGCGATGCCCGTCAATGCGCTTCCACCGGGCTCCAGGCTACCCTTACCGAAGCTGCACATCATACAGAAGACCAGCACACATTTCACGATGCGGCTGTCCTGCCACAGAATCCACACCCTCCATACGACGATGGTATCGCTCATGACGTACTGGAGGGCGATGGTGAGGCGGGACGAGACGGGATTGTATTGAAAGCTCACATTGAATCGCGAACAGACTTTCGACAAGATATTGAGTGTGGAAAGCGAACTCGATGAGGAGTTGGCCGTCGCGTAGTCGGATGATGGCCAGAGCAGAAGGTCGTACATGACGAGCCCGACCACTTCAACGGTCGACGAGATGAACAGGGCCACCACGCATGCCATGACGGGGCGCGACCATGTATCCTGGCGTCTACATGATAAAGACAATCGTTTAGTGGATCAGATTGAACGGCTTAAGGGCGACGAGACTCACGTTACTGCAACCACCGAGGCGATGAATAAGGCAGCCTGTATACCTGAAGATCGCGCGTTGAGCTCAGTGATACCGCTCGTTAATGTGAATGCGTACCGTAGAACAGCAAGTCAACTCCTGCTTGCATCAGGATAACCTTCAGTTCATGGACGACGTCCGGCCCGAGGGCAGGTCGGTGGCTCTGCATGTCAGTTCAGACCCTCACGAGCGCGCTAGTCTATCAAGAGAGGGAGGGAATGGACGCCCATTGCATTGTCAGCAGTACTTATATACTGGGCATTCAACGAGCTCCGACTTACCACCGTGCATCATCACGACGAAGATGAAGATGAGATGTCCGGGCTTTCAGAGTCCCACGAGAGCGGCGACAACAGAGAATGGTGATGGCGAAGCAGGCAGGCATGGATGACATTGAGCAGGATCAATGGTGTGACGGACCCCTTGCTGTGCGACAGATTCAAGACGCAGAGCGTACGGCATCGGCTGCTTGACTATGAATCCCCCGGGCGAAGGGGGTGAAAATGCTGAAGCCAGCGCGTGTAGTTGTAGCTCGAAGGCCGTCACGGGCCTCTCGCCATACCGAAGAGCGGGGGAAAAAGGAGTGTTGAGGGAACTGCTGGAAGCGACTCGCCAGCCCTCGAAGGAGCTGACTAAGGCGCTTAGTAAGATTGCTTAATAAGGCGAATTTTCTAGTTACATTGTACTTTAGTATATATACGTGGAATACAGCGGTGGAGGGCATGCGTTTGCGAGGCAAACGACCCTACGCCTTGTTCACACGCACCCACCCTCTCGACGTCTAACCACGTCCCGCGCGCACCCTCTCACCACAACAAGGAGCGGCGAAATTAATCCCTTCAGTCAGAGCCTGAGTCGCAATCAAAAGGGACATCGCCTCCGCCGGTATTTGCCGCCAAATTTCCATCCGAATGACATTGAAGTTCAACACTGCGGTCGCACGAGGAACGCGCTGGGATCAGCTGCAGAGCGCAAGTAGGATCATTCAAGACAGAGTATGAAAGCCTCCAGACACTGGGTCGCACTCCAGTCCATACGCAAGGCTAAGGCGCTCAAGCACCTTTCAGCGACAGTGCCGCCGAACGATGAAGCGATGTTCATTCGCTGCCTCGTTCGTCAGCAAATGTCGTGAGGGCCCCGTCGCTCGTCTGGTCTTTCGGCGTCTCGCTCGTGTCCGCGAACTCCAAAGGATGTGATACTTGCGTGCTCAAGACGAGGGACTGCGTCGTGGATCGCTGCACGGCGACGATGATGACAATGAGAGTGGGGTAGATACCCTATAAGGCGTCAGAACACGTATAGGCGACAGCGGGTGTGACGCGTCCGGATACGCACGGCGAAGCTCTGGTACGCGTTGCTCGCTGCCATGTAGTAGTCGGCTCGTGCGTCGTCGGAACTTCCGTCTACTTCGAGAGCGATGCTAGCAATCTGGAAAGAAATTCGTCGAGAAACGCTATGCCAGACCAGTACTAACACACACCCATAGGAGGCAGTACACAAAGCCCGACTCGAGGAGCAGGACGAGAATCTTTTCGATGCGAGTCCTCTTCCGCCACGGGCTAGCAATGTTCATGATGTTACGACGGTAATACCTATGACTGCTGTTAGACACCGTCGAAGCGAAGAACAGAATAACTCACCAAGCCTGAAGTCCCACCAAGATCGTCGCAACCATGTTCGTGAGCAGCAGAGGTATCGTCACCATCAACAAGCTCAATGTCGGCGCCTCGCTGTCCAGGTAGGCCACAGCGTACCAGACCAGGTGGGCAACGACGCCAACTGTGTTTTGTGAGGCTTGAAGTATCACGACCTGGAGCGACCACCGACTGACCTAAGCTGCCGGCCATGCAGAGCGACAAGATAATCTTCACGGCACGACTTTCCTGCCATAATATCCAGGCTCTCCATACGACGATGGCATCGCAAACGAGGAGCTACGTATGCGGAACTTGTGATTAGCAAAGGACGTTTGGACTACAGATAATATGGACTCACGTTATAACGTATGCATAACTGTATGGTCACGTCCAAAGCGAGCAATATGCGGTAGACGCGGTCTGGGACATACAGGAAGGGCGTTTGAACGAGATAGAGAATGTTGCCCAAGACGACTTCGACTGTAGATGACACGAAGAGCGAGATGACGACCGCTGTGATGAGGCGGGAACGGTGTTCTTGGCGTCTAGCAGATAAGTCAGTAAGATTGAGCAGGTAGGCAACCTCATGCATGTTTGCGCACGCTAAAGCAGCTATGGCGGTGACGAAGAGCGCAGCGTGAAAGCCTAACGAAGGAATCAGTCGGAGCGCTGGCCATCCTAAGGTGTGGTGCTTACCGTAGAACAGAGCGTCGATACCTATCTCGAGGATGACCCCTTGATTGAATAAGGTATCGTCCTTCGTGAACTTTGGGGTCGCAGCAGAAACATTTCTGCGTATCATGAGCGGCTAGCAAGGGGCGTGAAGAGGTGCATGGCGAAGTGAGGCTGATATTATGTGCCGTTTTATATATGGAAGACCTCGATATTTGTAGAAGGCAGATCCGGACGCCGCGAACTGCCCTCGCAACGGCATGTTACCAGGCAAAGCTCCGCATCTTCGTCCCTGCACCACAAGAGTCTGGCTATCAGCAAAGCGGCGAATCACGTCTGGCGACGGGGAGAACGACTTCGCTGAGGCGAGGGGTTCGCACAAGCAGACTCCGTGTCAAGCACAAGCCCAGGCTGTATTCCCTGAAGATGCACTGGACCTTTGAGGGCGACAAGCTCGTGCAGTGCGATCATCTGTCCGGCGGAGGAATTGATCACCCACACCAATCACTGCTCCCCCTTCATAGCCCTGACGAGCACTTCGTATTTGATTCGGCCGTTTCAAACCCTATATCAGAAGGCGACGAAGAAAATGAGCATTGACAGCCGTCGATGGTCAAGGTCAGGAGCAGAAGGCGGCGCGGGCGGACCGGCATAATTGAGCGCGCACGCGGGAGCCACGTTGCTGAGTTGAGAAGCCGGTGCCAAATTCAATTCCTTCCTTCCGTCACACCAGACGCGCATCCCGAGCCAAGGGCGCGCCTCCCGGCACTCCCCAACATGAGCTCATCACCAGCGGGCGGGGCGTCCTCTGCCCATGGCGGCCCAAATCTGCACTCGCGCACCCTGTCGTTCGACTTTGACCAGGACGACAGTTACGACTTCGAGGAGGACGCACACGTCGAGGACGACGGGGATTATTCTGCAAGGATGGAAGCCGTACTCGGCGAGGACGCGGAGGAAGACGAGGGCGAATACGAAGACTACGAGCACGAACAAGAGCCGGATATGTCTTGGATGGACGAAGACCCACAATCATCGTACCGCGACCAACTACGCGACGTTCTGGAATCGGAGGACTCGGGGGAGGAACTGGGGGAGGAAGGCGAGGAGGACCATACGGCGGCGCAACCGCATATAGTCGCTCAAGATGTAGATGAGGTACGTATGAGACTTGCCGCTATCGGTGTGTCGCGCTCATATACATGGCAGCACCAGGATACGCTCTCCTCACCTTCAACGCCCTCCATGCCCAGGACACCACAGCCTACCGAGTCCCCTTTGCCAAATGGATCAGCCCCTCGGCTTGCGAAACCTTTCCTTCACCCCACTGTATCCCGTCTACGCTCCTACACCCCTCAACCCTCACGCGCACCTTCCTCTGCAAGCATGGGTACACTAAATCCGCCAGGGTTCGACACGCCTGCAGGCTCCCACTTTTCCGCACTTTCCCGCATGTCCTCCTTGTCGAACCTGCAGCAGTTGCCTTCCGCCTCGACGGACGATCACTCCAATGGTCACATCCCTGCGCCTGATCGCGAGGTCTTCCGCTGGACGCTCCTGCGCAATATCGGCCAGCACGTATATTCCAGTAATCCGCAGAAGACCGCGTCTCTTCTGGGCGCCCCTGCCATCGGCGCTCCTACCGTCCTTGCTGCCAACGGTCTCATCTGTGTCGGCACGGACAACGGGAAGACGTCTGTGTACGATTTCACGCAGAATTTGAAGTGCATTTGCGGCTCGGAGGACTGTGCGCATACATCAATATCTACTAGTTGCCAAAGGCTGACATGCATGCACAGCGCAAACGGTTGGCCCTGTTACCGCAGTTGCCCTCTCTCACGATCACACCTATGTAGCAACGGGGCACGCTTTCGGGCACGTCCAGTTGTTTGACTTGAAGAACCCGAAATCTCCTGCACGAGTCGTCGCACCGACAACTATTGAGGTGGTCGCTTCAGGCCGCCAGGAAGGTCACATCCGCGGCAGTAGGATCGTCAACGTCGACTTCGTCGCTGGCAGGCATACAGCCTTGGTCTCAGCCGACGAACATGGGATGGCCTTCTACCACAGCCTCGGCAAAGTTCTCTTCGTCGATGCTTCCGACATCTTGAGGATATTGGGCAAATACCCCTTGGATGACCCGCCCGTATCTCCCTCAACCATCGTTGCGGGACCGACACCGAAATCGCAGGTTCACACCCACGTTCCGCCTGAGCGGCGAAGGCATCGATTTACCATGCTCGCGATGGCGCCTCTACCTCTAGGGACCTCGCCACATCCGACGGACGCGTACAATCTGATTGCTCTGCTCACGCCCTCGAAACTTGTCATCGTAGGTTTGAAGCCGACACCGAAGACCTGGCTGAGAGCACCCCGAGAACCGGAAGAGGGCGGCGGCAAGACGAAGTGGAAGGGTACACTATCGTGGTTTCCCAGCGTCTCCATCTCCCAAGGCTCGCCCAAGAAGACTGCCAATGGCAAGGACGAGGCTACCCCCGCGACAACTCCAATCCTCGTCTACACCTGGGGCAACTCCCTGCGTCTCCTCAAGGTCACCGAAGTCCGCGGCAGGGAAACCGTCCGCAACACCCGCACAGGCAAGACCACCGAGATGGAGGTCGGCCGGATGGCCTTCGAGGACGCGGGCCGGTGGGCGGCGCCGTCCGATATCCTCGCTTCGCAGTGGTTGAACGCCAATGTGGGTTCGTTCGCTTCTTGTTGGCGCGCGTGGTGCGGGGGCTTATGCGTGTTTTTTTCCTCTTGTAGCAAGTGATCGTGTTGACGGACGACATGCTCGGGGTGTACGATTTGCGGCACGGCGCGCTGGTTGAGCAGGTGCCGTTTAATGGGATGTCGCTTGTGTCGCCGTCGTTGAAGCGGTCGGTGAATGGGTCGATGCCGTACTCGGTGTCCATTCGCGATGTGGCGCATAGTCTACGGGCGTATAAGGGCAAGATCTTTATTCTCGTAAGTCCGCGCCGCGCAATACGGTTCTGCTTGCTCATCTGCTATCAGGGCCGCGAGCATCTGCAGGTCGGCACCCTGCTGACTTGGGCGGACAGGGTGCTCTCCTTCGTCGAGAATGGCGACCTTCTGAGCGCCATCGATCTTGCACGAACCTACTACACGGACGAAGCGCCCGGCAACCGCAACGGCCTCCCGGACGATTCTGAGCTCCGGAAAGAGACCATCAGCCAGAAGATGCAAGACCTCATGCAAGCTTCCGCCCGCTACGCCTTCTCCGAAGAGCGCCTCACCGACGCCACCCACATCACCCCGGACAACCGGGGCGTCGACCGCACTGACCTCTTCGAAGGCCTCGTCCGGACGTGCGCCCGCGCCTGCATCGCGCTCGACGACTTCGACTTCCTCTTCGAGGATCTCTTCGGGCACTACGACGACGCGGGCATCACGCGCATCTTCCTGCGCGAGCTCGAGCCGTTCGTGCTGGAGGGCGAGATCAAGTTCGTCCCGCCGTGGATCACGCAGCGGCTGGTGGCGCTGCACGAGGAGGATCGCCGCCCGGACCTCGTCGAGCGCGTTATTTGGCACATTGACCCGGCGTGCTTGGATATCAACCAGGCGATTCATTTGTGCCAGCGGTATCATTTGTACGATGCGCTCATTTATGTTTACACAAGGGCGCTGAGGGACTATGTGGCGCCTATTGTGGAGCTGCTGGGGTTGATGCGGAGGGTGCAGCAGCATCGGCGAGCGCAGCACCGATCACCGGAGTCGGGAGGCGTGCTGGATGAGAGGACGCTGGAGTCGACGATCGTGAACGCGTACAAGGTCTACCCGTACCTCGCCAACGTCTTGTCGGGGCTCACCTACCCGAGCGAGGAGCCGCTACCGGCGGACGAAGTAGATCAGGCGAAGGGCGACATCTATGCGTTTGTCTTCTCAGGGCGCTCGGCGTCGTGGCCTAAGCAAGGGGACAGCAGACTGGTGCTGACGGCAGAAGAAGAGGGCGGGGTCGAGCCGACATACCCATACGTGCGGCAGCTCCTCCGTTTCGACGCGGAGTCCTTCCTGCACTCCCTCGACATCGCCTTCGAGGCTTTCTACCTGACGGACGAGCCGCAAGGCATGAGCCGGCTGGTCATCATTCATGTCCTCCTCGACGTGCTGGCGACGGGTGACTTGTCCCCCTCGGACGTAACCTTCATCAACATCTTCATCGCGCGCAACGTCCCGAAGTACCCCGGCAAACTCGAGCTACCGCCAAAGACCCTGCACAAGGTCCTCATCTCGCTGGCGGAGGACACAGACCCAAGTACTCGGGAGGACCGCCAGCTCGCGGCGGAGTATCTGCTCTCAGCGTATACCCCTCACGACCACGAGCGCATGCTCCGCCTCTTCGAGCAAGCCGGCTTCTACCGCATCCTGCGCACCTGGCACCGCCGCGAGCGCCGCTGGGGCGCTTTGCTCGTCGCGTACATCGACGACCCCGACCTGCACCCCTCGGAGATATTCTCGAATGCGCACGAGGTACTCGGGCAGGCCGCACGGGCGAATCACGGACTGCTCCCCTCGGAGATCGTCGCCACGATCGAGGACGCCTTGGCGCAGCTTACACAGGCGGGCCTCACGTACTGCGCGGGGCTGCTGGATAGGCATGTGCCGCAGCTGCACCAGCGGGCGCTGGATACCCTAGAGGAGGGCGCCGATGCGGAGCGCTATGCGTACCTGCGCCACTTGCTTGGGACAGTGCACTCGGAGGAGTATGAGGTGCCCACGATCCTGCCAGCGAAGACGCCCTCACAACGTGTCCCACGCGATCTGCGGCACCAGTTCGTGCAGCTGCAGTGTCGATATCATCCGGAGGAGGTTATATCGCTACTCAAGACCTTCCCGGACGACTTCGTGGATATGAAGGTGGTCGCGGAGGCGTGCGAGGCGAATGAGGTGTACGCAGCGGCGGCGTGGGCAGTGGACAAGCTCGGGAAGCCCGGCGATGCTCTTGGCAAGGTCGAAGCGTTCGACAAGAAGCTCACCTTGCGTGTACTGGACTGCTTTGGCTCTGACGCTGCGGACACTAAGGAGGAGGAGCTGTCGCGCGCGGTGAAGTCCATGCAAGATCTCGTACGCACGGGCATCGAGATCTGCGTAGGACGGTCGCAAGGTTCCGCTGTTGACGTGCCTCTGGAGGATCTGTGGTTCCAGCTTCTCAACGGCCAAATAACAAGCGTGCAAGCCGTGTCCGGCTACCTATCCGACTCGAAGGACGCCGACCCCTCCGTCTCAGAAGCTCAACAGCAGACACTCGCTTCTTTGCGCGCCCTCGTCCAGGAAACTTTCACTGCGTTGGTCTCCATGAGCTCCGCGCGAATGGTGTCCTTCCCCCGCTTATTCAAGCGGCTGGTCAGCTCGACGGCGCAGTCTGCAAAGGGCGCGCAGTACAACGAGTTCCGGACCATCCTCACGGGCATGCTGGAGTCCTATCGGGAGGACGGGGACATGCTTATCATCTCCAAGCATCTCGTCGATCGAGACCTCTACGCGACGACCGCCGTGCTGGTGCGCGAGCAGGCGCGCGGCTGGGCTGCGGGGAGGGGGATCTGTACGCGTTGTCGGCGTGCATTGCTGGGCAAGGACGGCGTGGCCGCGGACGACGTGCGGATCTCCGTCGGTCGGACAGGCGCTGTGTATCACTTAGACTGCGTACCATAGCCGTGTGGGCGGTTTACTTGCTAATCGAGGATTCCTACGTATGTATGTACCGTGTTAATGTGAGGTGCTGATTTAGCGATGCACTCTGGCGCGATGCGGGGCGCGGGTCGAGGACTTCGTTTGTGCGGACCGCGGCGTCGATGCGGCGGCGGCGTTTGGAATGAACGCCTTTGAACATGCAAGTGTTGGG
>JAMQCK010001053.1:0-12610 GCA_024196135.1 Pleurotus ostreatus/Saccharomyces cerevisiae fusant | reverse complement strand
TACTCGAGCACTGGATATCACAAGAGTACATCGCCAGTAACAACCTCGGCGACCAGTCGAGCAGTCCATTTCGGCAAGCATCGCGCACGCCCGTGATCACACTGCCCACCAGCTGCGCCATCCGATTTTGCTCTGCCGTCGTCGTCAGTCAACTGCGATGAGCAGCCGATGAAAGTCCTCACCTATCTCGCGCTCAAGCGCCTCCTTGTCGACTTCCACGTTCTCTACAAAGTACGCCAGGCCCTCCACGGGTTCGGCACATAAAGGTCCTTGGAAGGTCGCCAACTGGAAGCCCGTTTCGATGTGGTTGTCGAGCGCTTCGATCCGCTTGTCCGCCTCGCCCGATAGGTCGATGTCCTGCCCACGGCTTTGACCGCGGTCGAGGCGGCGCTTGAGGCTGCAAGTCGTCAACTTTCCGAATATATTCTCAAGGAAGGGAAGCAAACGCACGATCGCTTGCTATCCGGACGCGTATCCACCAAAACACATCCACCAGCTCTTTGCGGCCCGAACGCCCACACCCTTTCGGGCATGCTCGCCCACTCCCCGCCAACCTTCGCGCACACCTCTTTCAACGCGTCCCAAAACTGCTCCGGCCGCACAGTCGCCTTCCGCGCGACCTCGCCCTGAACGTCGACCTCGACATCGAGCTCGAGTTCCGCGTCCGCCTCGGCGGTGCTCTCACCGTTCTCCTGCTGCCCGCCAGCAGACTCCGCCTTGAAGTCCATCTTCTTGATGACGGAGATGTTGTCCTGGACGAAGTCGAGGATGGGCTTGGGCAGGGGCGCGGCGCGGATGGTGAAAGTGACAACGTCGTGCGCGGAGCTGCCGCGGATGGTACCGCGGGGCGCGTTGGGTGTTTTTGGCGGCGCCATGTCCGGGGCCTTGACGGCGGTCTCCCGGAAGGGGACGATGGGTTTTGAGGCCTGGATCTCCACCTTTGCGAATCGTTCTCGAAGGTCTTTCAAACAACGCTGAGGGTCGAGTTGGCACGTATGTACACTTATCAAGTGCTTTGACGTACCTCAAGGTGCAGTTCTCCGGCGGTGAGAATGACATGCTCGCCCGTATGTTGCTGGAAGGTTTCCACACAGGGGTCGGCCTGACTGAGAAGCTTCAGGCCGTGTACCAGCTTTTGCAAATCTGCGGGCATGGCAGGTTCTAACGCGACGCGTACGATGGGTGGCGTCTGCATTGCCTTGTCAGTAACAAGTCCCACCTATGAAGGACATACGTACCGCCCGATTCACGCTGCCCAAATTGATGAGGTACTCCCTCGTCTTCGCCTCGTCGTCCAGGATCGCACTCCCGCCCGCCGCGGCGCACAGCGTCCCGCTCCTCAACACCTTCCCCTCCAACCCGCGGATCGCAAATATGTTCCCAGCTCGCACAACGTCGACCGCCTGCAACTCGCGCCCCATCATCACGTACAGACCCTCCACCGTCGTGGTAGACAGGTACCGCGCGTTCGCTGGATGGCGCGGTCCGAGCGCAGCATTGTACTTTGGTAGGACGCAATGAACGGTGGCGCCGACCTTGAGCGAGCCGGAATAGAGGCGTGCGAAGCCGAGAATGGCTTCAGCGGCAATTTTGGTGTCTTTCTCTGCATCATCTGGCGTCTCAGAAGGTGTAGCGGGAATGTCGACACCTTCCGGGGCGGGCGAGGTACCGTTTGCTTGCTGTTTTTCCTGTTGCTGCTGTTGTTGGTCGGCTTGCTGTTGCCTGGCCTCGCGAGCCTCTCGCGCCTTGGCGCGCATCTCGTCCGCCGTCATCGGTCGCTTCTTGTTATCCGGCAAGTCGCTTTCCGCCACTGCGAACATCTTGCTCACGTACGCCACCACGAATGCGTCAGCATCGTCGCGCGCAGCGTACAGGTCCTCTTCGAGCTTGTTCTTCGGCGCGATGGTGGCCTCGCGTAGGTCTGGGTAGAGCATCTTTGGTATACGGGTAGCCTGCGCATTGTGCGGAGCGGGCACTACGTCAATGGCGGCCTGAATGATGCAGGACGACAAGGGAAGCCATTGCGTAAAGATGAGCGAGAGCAGATGGCGGGTGTCCTTGCTACGCAGGTCGCGAGGGAGAATTTTGAGATTGAGAGCGGAGACGATCTTGCTGGTCTTCTCGGGGTCACTTGAAGGATGAGCTGGTAAATACGGGGCAAACGCACATAGTCAGAGACGCACGTACGGATTCAAAACAATGGCGTCGTAGACTGCCCAGATATTCTCCAGCACAAATTTGACGAAGATAGGCTTGAGCGGGCGACCGGCAAGATGTTTCGAACCGATAGCTTTCTTCGTCTTGGGATCGAAGTAGTAGTCACCCCAAAGTGCTCGACGCAGGCCGGCTTCGCTGAACCCGAGTTTGGCGGCATATAGCGAGGCAAACTTGCTCACTCGGAATCCCCAGCCATCAATGGCAGAGGCGAATACGACGTTTCCCTTCTCAGGCGCGAAGTAGATATCCTCGTCCTCGAGTTCGCGGTAGTCCTGCTCGTCACCTTCTACAGCCGCGTCTGTCTCCCCGGCGAGCGCGTCCTTCTTCTCCTGCAGGCGCCGCTTGCGCTCTTCGTGCCACCGCAGGTCGTCTTCCATCCGGTCGGCGGCGAAGAAGGAGCCCATGACGGCGTTCACATCCTCGACCAAGCGAGTGAGGTGGTGATGCGCTTCGGTGGGGGAGAGCTTGAGCTCCGTAATGAGGCGATCGAACTTGTTGATGACTAGAATAGGCTTGAGGCGGTCTTGCCATGCTTGTCGGAGGACAGCGGTGGTCTATATCATGCGCGTTAGTGACGCATTCGGAGGGCAAAGTGATCGGGGGACGGACCTGGGTGCAAACGCCCTCAACGACGTCAACCAGGACAAGTGCACCATCGCACAGGCGAGATGCAATGGAAACTTCCGACGAGAAGTCTACATGTCCCGGTGTGTCGATCATGTTCACGATGTACGTCCTGTTAGGTTGGCCTGTGGCGCGTAAGCAGGCGCGCACGTCCCTCACCGATCGCCTTCTCACCTTCGCCCCCCTTCACATGGAACTTCAGCGACACCGCGCTGCTCTCCATTGTGATGCCTCGCTCTTGCTCATCCTCGCGGCTGTCCAGGTAGCGCATCTTGCCCGCCATACGCGACGAGATGATGTTGTTCGCAGCCAGTAGCGCGTCCATGAGCGTCGTCTTCCCATGGTCGACATGTCCAAGGGTCGTCAAGATGCGCACATTATTCGGATCGGGGGCCTCCATAGTGCTGAGCGTGGTGAAGGGAGGAAGCAAGGAGAATAAAAGACAGAGCCGCGCAGAGTCATGATGACGGATCCAGATGAAGGATCAATTGCCTCCCATCAATTGAGCGGCGCGAACCAAGTTGTATCTTGCCGTCATCTCTGCAGTGCTCTCCTTCGGACTGACTTGAACTGACTGGCGACGACTATGGCTCCTCAAGACTCTGTGTTGGAACATGCCCTGATGATGCCCTCCATCAAGAAATTGAAGGGCAAGCGCGTTGTCCTCGCCTCTGCCAGTCCTCGGCGAAAGGAAATCCTCTCGCGTTTCGTACCTGCTCTTTCCTTTGTCTTTCTACTAGGTCTAATACAACGCGAAGGGTATCTCCCCGGAGGTCGTACCGTCCACGTTCGAGGAGAACCTACCTGTGTCTTCGTTCGAGGATATTCATGAATACCCGGTAGCAACTGCTCAGCACAAGGGTGTTGAGGTTTACGAGCGCCTGGTTGTGAGTATCGCACCCCCCATATTTTCGAGTGCAGCGCCATACTGAAATACAACAGGCAGAGGACCCGGACAACCCTCCAGACCTCGTCATCGCTGCCGATACAGTCGTCTTAACACATGCCGCGCCTGTTGTCGGACAAGTACACGAATCGCTACTGCCACCCATGACTCAAGAGATCCTGGAGAAGCCCGTTGATAAGGAAGACAACTTACGCATGTTGCTCGACCTGAATGGGGGTATCTGCGAAGTCGTCACGGGCGTCGTCCTCAGTAAGTCTCGTTTTCCAAGTCAAACGAGGACATGAATAGGAACCGTATCTCAGTCTACCCAATTTTGACCGCACCTGGATATGGGATGAAGTACGTTGCTACTCCTCGCAGTTTGAGCGACGCTGGACTGACAATTTGACAGGTCTATCGACGAGCGGACACTCGTTCATTTCGCAGATAACCCACCCGCCCTCGTCAAGGCCTATGTCGAAAGCGGCGACGGGTTAGGTAAGGCTGGTGGTTTTGGTGTACAGGTACGCTCTGCTATGCCCCGAGGGCCTCTCTTCGGTCCCAAGGGGTCATCGAGCCATGAAATTCCGAACTGACAGTACATTCCCACAGGGTAACGGCGGTCTCCTCATCAGCAAGGTGGAGGGTGACTACAACAACGTCGTCGGATTCCCTGCTTCGTCGTTCTTCCGCTACCTGGAGATCCTGGTCGAGGAGAACGGGGAAGAAGGCGGGGACTTTTTGTCGATAGATTAGAAGGAAGATGGGAAGAAGCGATAGATGCAGAGGTTACTACTGATTATTTGGATTGTCAGTGACTTCAAACCACATTGCTTGCTTCTTGGTGCCAATTGAATACAGAAGCCCATTTTCTTGTCGTGAGGACTCGCCAAACGGGGACCCACAACCCATGACGAGAAGTTGAAGTTGTCCTTTGATTGCCGCCACCGTCACACGGACGCGTCGAGCAGCCGGCCCGCCGCATTCGTCCGATGCTCAGATCGCTCACCCCAGTGGTGAAGCGCCCGCCGATATGGCGCCCTCCACGAACGTCTCACCGCTTGCTCTCGACTACGAGGGCCCTCAGCCATGCTCAGAGGCCGCTCAAACCCGAGGATAATGGGTTGCGACCGGAAGACACGAATGAGGCGCGACAAGCTGGGGAGGCACGACCGGCCAAGGAGGATGATAGCTCGACACCGATCATCCTGGACGCACCTTCAGGCTCGCAAGCTCCCCTAGAGTTTTCCACGGAGGTCGACGAGACACCCGCTAAGCCCGCGGACGCAGACGCGCGGGTACCTCATGAAGACGTCTCGCGCGAGGCTCGGTCCCCTTCCTCAGACTTCACATCGTCCACACACTCGGAGTCAGCGTCCTCGCACCCGGAATCGGCGTCGAACTCTCCCTCCGACCCACCTACACCGTCGAAGGCGGAGGAGATTCTGGCCCAGCTGCAGACCCGCTTGCGCGAGTTTGCCGAGCAGACAGCGATCGCTGTGCGGAATCGAGCAGACGACTTCACGGCGCGATCCAAGTCTACTTTCTCTCAACTTGGGGCAGAGCTCAACCGTGTCACTGGCTACGAGGAGATTGACGCACTCAAGAAGGATGTCGTGGCGCGAGGTGCGTTCTCTGCATCTCACTGCTTAACTCAATCTCACCGTGTTCGTACTCGCCCAGAAACCCACATCAACGAAGCCCGCAAAGCCGCCCGGGACGCCAAGCTCGCCTACGAGCGCGCCGTCCTCCAACGCTCTAACTCCCAGCGCGAAGTGAACGACCTCCTCCAGCGCAAATCCACCTGGACCGACACCGACGTCTCCCGCTTCACCACGCTCGTCCGCGAGGACCACCTCTTCGAGCAGGCCGAGCTCCGCGCCAAAGCCCAGGCCGACGCCGCCGAAGAGGCCGTCGAGCGCGAGTTCACCGCGCTCATGCACGCCATCCTCGCGCGCTACCACGAGGAGCAGGTCTGGTCGGACAAGATCCGCAGCGCCAGCACCTACGGCCAGCTCGCCGCGCTCGCGCTCAACTTGCTCGTGTTCATCCTCGCGACGATCGCGGTCGAGCCGTGGAAGCGCCGGCGGCTCGCGGCGACGTTCGAGAGGAAGGTCGAGGAGCTGAGTAAGGAGATGGAAAGGACGGTGGCCACCGGCATCGCGGGCGTGAGCGAGAAGATGGAGGCGCAGAACGTGGCCGCGCGGGAGACGATCGCGGTGCTGCTGAAGCAGATCGAGCTGGAGCGCGAGGCGAGGGAGCGCGAACGGTCGAGGAGTATGGCGCAGGCGGCGTCGGAGTTGCTGGTTGGGAAGGACGAGAAGGCGTACGAGTTGACAACGGTGGCGGCCACGACTGCTGTTGTGGCGGGACTGCTTGGGTGGCTGTTGCGCAGCTCTTTGACTTGATTCACCTACACCTTGCTTTGCAATGCTTACCGTCGCTCCTCGCATTCCAATCTTTGTGTGCCTGGGTCGTGCGAGATATGCCAAGATATATATGCATAAGCTAAGTCGTACATTGCAGGTTGCTTCATCGTATCACCCTTACTAGATGCTCTTCTCCGTCCTTTTCTGCCTACGCATCCCCGACAGCGCCAGGCTTCCCCGGGTTGCCTGCCGTCCTCCATGCCGCCAGGATCAGGCTCACCACGTCGTCGACACCCTTGTCCTCCCTCACGCTCGTGAACACTGTCGGCCCATCGCCGCGCATGAGCTTCGAATCGCGGTCCATTACCTCCAAAGAGGCGCCAACGTGCGGTGCGAGATCGATCTGTATGGAGGACAATGAGTATGAGGATGGTATGAATTGAGAACCCTCCCAAACAGTCACTCACCTTGTTGATAACAAGCAAGTCCGACTGCGAGATCCCCGGTCCGCCTTTACGAGGGATCTTGTCGCCGCCCTACGTCCCGTGTCAGCTGCTTCCCCTCCTCCCTTTCCCTTGCTCCCAAACCACTCACCGACACATCGATCACATATATAATATAGTCCGCCAGCTCTCTCGAGTAGTTCGCTGCCAGGTTGTCGCCGCCGCTCTCCACCAGGAGCAGCTGGCAGCCAAACTTCGCCTGGAGGGTCTCTAATGCGCCCATGTTCGCTGAGATGTCCTCGCGGATGGCGGCGTGGGGGCAGCCGCCGGTCTCGATGGCGAGGATACGTTCGGCGGGGAGGGCTTTGTTTTTGATGAGGAACTCTTGATCTTCGCGCGTGAAGATATCGTTGGTGACGGCGGCTACGGAAGATGGTGTTAGGATGGTTTGTGGGGGACGGGAGAGGATGATTGCTAGACCGAGGGCACAGCGGACGCACCGATGTTGTACTCCTTTCGTAGGCGCTTGCACAGTGCGAGGGCGAGGGCGGTCTTCCCAGAGCCAACGGGGCTGAAGGGTACGTATGAGCGATCGCAAGCTAGACCAGACAGACAGACAGATCGACACGCACCCTCCAATACCGACGGTGAAGCCGCGCTCCTCGAAGTTGCGCAGGCTGTAGTCGGGCATGTCGCGCTCGGAGTACTTGCCTATAGGTGCCAAGATGGGGCGCAATGAACACTCGTTATGCGCCGCGCTACAGCCCATACGGCTTGTCCATCCACCTTACCTGCGCTCTCGAGGTGCTCGTGCGTATGCCCGTGCTCGCCTCCGTGATCATGGGTGTGCGCGCCCGCGCCGTGGTCGTGCGTGTGCGCGGGCGGCGGGGAGCCCGAGGAGGAAAGGTTGTTGATGAATTGGACGTTCATCGCGGGAGGTGGAGGCGAGATGAAGGCTGGGGAGATGGGGGAAGTGCAGCGAGATCGCAGATAGTGGGCGCCTATCTTATCGCCGCGGCCAGCTCAGCAGCAGGTCACGAGTTCGCGACTTGGCTGGCTCAAGGTCAACTCGAAGTCGAAATCTTGGTCGAAATCCACCGGACTCTACCTCTGTCGACGCTTGGGTAGGCTGAGAGGGCAAGTAGTAGTATCGTCATCCGACAGCGCTGCAGCCTACCGATGAGGCTTCAGGAGTTCGTCGCTTATGAGTACATATTTCGTGGGCCAGTGAACATCTCGCTATGCCATTCCACCTTCAAGGCCAATAAGTCCACCGATGGGTCATCACCCTCACCCTCTCCCAACGTAAGGCGCTCCGGAGGCCCTTGAAGGCTATCAGTATATGTTATCCTCCCACGAGAGTTATACCTCACATAATATTCATCTCCAACACCGTCACCTCGTTCGGCAGTTCCGCGATATGCACCACCGCGTCCGCGACGTGCTTCACGTCGAACGTCGGCTCGACCAGCAGGCGGTGCTCGAAGGTGCCGTCGGGGTGCAACGTTCCGTCCGGTTGCTTCGCGCCGGCTTGGTGGGCGGACATGAGCTCGGTTTGGGTGTTTCCTGTGAGTGAGTGAGCGCGGTGTCGAAGGGAGAAATGAGGTGAGGTAGTAGAGATATAAACATGGAGGACGCAGCTACATACCTATGTCAATCTGCGTACAAGTGATATTGTACGGACGCCCATCGAGAGCCGTCACCTTCGTGAGCCCCGAGATGGCATGCTTCGAGCAGGTGTAAGGCGCCGACTGGGGCCGCGGGACGTGCGCGGAGAGGGAGCCGTTATTAATTATCCGACCTAGACAATATGTCCGTTAGCTGTGCAGTCAGCAGTGCATCGCAGGTGAACTGACCTCCTTGGGGTGTTTGCGCCTTGAACGTCCGTGCGGCCTCTCGGGTCAAGAGAAATGGGCCCACGAGGTTTACGTTGAGGACGCTCTGAAATGCCTCCAGCGAGAGGTCCTCTATGGGCACTTGTGTTACGTTCATCCCGGCGTTCTGCAGTGAAGTTAGCCTGCATCCTACGCTATACCATGAATGATCGGATATACACATTGAAGACCATATCGACTCTGCCTATAACCAAACATCAGCCTTTCCAAAGTAACAAAATCAAAGTCACCCACCAAATATCTTCACTGCATCCTCAAACACATACTTCACGAATGCCTCGTCCGTCACATCGCCGACGCATATTCTCAACTTTGCCGAGAAAGGATAGCGGTCGCCGCCGCATCGACTCGCAGTGATCTCCAGCTCTTCACGGCGGCGAGCGACGATAGATACATTCCAACCTTTCTGTACTAGTGCGATGGCTGTGGCGCGTCCTGTAATGAGGTCACAGTGTAAGTAGAACACTCTATACTGGCATTGACAAGGTTCACGACCCACTCACCGATCCCGGACGATGCACCTGTGACGATCGCAGTCTTAGCCATCGATTGCCGTCTGGAGCCTCGTAGATAGTGAGCGTCGCCGATAGAAGAGCGTCATCCTCCCCGTCCCCGTGAGTCCGAGAAATATGGAAGTTTCCCCGCGGGGCCAGTGCGTTGAGCTGGATGGAGATAGCCCGCGCCTTGAGCGCCATTTTGGGACAGGGGCGGTCTAGGCCTCCATTGTGAGCCTGCGAAGATCTGCAAGTCGAGCGTGAATGCCCTTCTTCATGATCATCAGCGCCCCCGAGAGCCTGGACGTGCACCATGCCCTCCCCCTCCTCCCCTTCCCGAGGGCGAGGCCTCGGTAAAGCGCGCCATCGGTTAGCGGACGCGCCCGAAGATTGGCTGCAGACGCGTCCCGGCAGTCGGAAGGGTGGAATGTGTCACCCGCTTTGACCGAACTCTCAGCGCGTCTCGCGCGTGTGGGCAGGTCTGATGTCACCCCCGCCCCCTTGCCGCGGAGCAGGACCAGCCGCTGACGAGACGGTGCCTGTCCGAGACCTGGGAGGCGGCACCAATCGCAGACATTGGTGCGGGCTATAAAGGTGGGCGGGGAGGTGTGAGAACGTCAGTACCCCCGCGCTAGTCAAGTCGCATACACCTTTCGCGCCACCTCGACTCGCACTTGCAAGCCACGCCTTTCAAGTCAAGCGAGCACCTGCACATCAGACCACTTACCCACCGGAACCCGCCCACTCTCGCCATGCCTTCCTCGTCCTACACCTCAAAGGCGGCGCACACGTTCGCGCTTCTCCTGAACACGCCCATCGCCGACGAGAAGAAGATGCCCACCGAGTTCCCGATGCAGGACATGACCCATCTCCGCGCGCGCTCGATTGAACTCGCTCGCACACGGACACCGTCATTGGACTCCCTTGACTTCGACTCGGATTCCGAGGTGGTGAGTGGGACTACTTTCCTTCACAAAGAAGCAAGCTGACGACGCGCTGCAGTCCGAGCCCACATCACCCATAATACCCGCCGACATCGAAACACCTGTCCCCACGCCGCAGAAGCGTCGTAAGTCGTGGTTCATGGCATGACCGCCTCGCCTTTCTTGATTCGTCTCGTATCTTATGTTGTGAGTGTCCTTGAAAAGGGCGGTGGGGCAAAGGGCTGACGACGCGACAGATTTTATCTCATTCATCTACGAAGTACATTATCAGCCTACTGTAATCGCAGCCCTACGGCTTGCGGGAGAGCATTGAAGGAGCACACACCATGGAATAGTTTGGGAGGATGGCATTGGACTTGCATGTATCGTTGTTGCTAGAGAAAGGATTGGAAGTCGTTCACGGGATACTCGATTGCATTGCGAGAGCACTGTCATTGGGGCATGGACTATCTTGTCCGGTCTTGCAGACGGGTTCGCACAGAGCGAGGGCAAGAAACATGAAGGGCACAGCAAGCAGATGATGGAATCCAGGAAAAGCTAAGGATACAATGCGTGCAGGAAGAGACTGAAGACCAAGAACAAAGGCTTATGTTGCCGTGGGGTCGTGCAGCACCGCTAATAAGTATCGCTCGTCTGCAAACGCATCGTCAACAACTTCTATTCAAGTCGCAAACGCGACACGCACCAGGCGAGATCATAATTTCATGTCTCCTCGTCCGTATCCGCATGAAGCGCACGTCGTCCTGCATGTCGACACTTCGTCAGCCTATAGCTCCGTCTACAACGAGCACAACCACGCACCGCATCCTGCTCCCCATGATTCACCTCCTCCAACCCAACCCTCACACTCTCCACGATGCGCGCGATCGCATGCGCGTACTTCCTCCCCTGCTCCCCATCAAACACCACACCCGAGTGCCGTATGATGCTGACAGGCTGCCCCCTCGACAGCAGAATGTACCCCAGCACCGACCGATGCGACGCGAGCAGCGTCAGCGTCTGCTCGAGCTCGGGCGACATGGCGGGCGGGGGGTTCGTGGACGTGCTGGCATGGTTGGCGGTAGTGTCGTGGTCGGGGAGGAAGGAGGCGCGGGCGGGCGTTATGGGTGTGGACATCGTGATGGATGCCGCGGTGGGGTATTGGGTGGTGGGCGAACGAGAAATCGGGCCAAGGCGCGTGGAGATGTTGGAGGCCAGAAAGGGAAGGCGGAGGCGAGGCGATGTTTGGCTTTGTTGATTTGGGCTTTGTGCTCGTCATTGGCCTCAGAAATGTAGACTCGGTTTATCATCATATTCCTGCGGGCTCCAGTTGAATGAAAGACCTATAGTGAGGTACGAGCCATGTGGCGGACCGTCTCATAGCAAGGTCGATGAAGCGCGAACAACACTAAGTATTGCGCTCACTGACAGACATCCAGTGCCTTGGCAGCTTTCCGTGGAAATAATACAGGTACTAGTCCAACAGTATAGCGATTCTATACACTATCAATGAGGACAACACGTCCTGTATATCGATGGTCGATGTCCGAGGACACGATCAAGGCGGAGTGATAGCAAGGAACGGCTCGCCCGCTACTCAGCTCGCTCAATATACTGACAAGCCAGCTCAGAATGCTGTACGAGTTACCGAATGAACTAACAACTCGAGGGTGCTTACAGAGAGGGCTTGACGCCGGCCGCTGGCGCTGTTCGACATTCCTCGGCAATTGCCGATGTCACGTCAAAGTCACGTTTGTGTTGTGGGCGCGCCTTGCCATCGTCGCTCATGAAGGGTGCTGCTGGTAAGTCGTCGAAAAGGGCCGGTCCCTCTGATGTAGTGCCTCTCAAGAATGAGAAAGTGCGGGCTATCATTTGTGAACTACCGCTTTTCTTACCATCCTCCAGCCAGCAGCAAAGCGTCTGCCTGCTCAACCTATTGCGACGGGCACGTGGATTGCTCTTTTGCCCCGGCTGGTTCGGGTGCCTATGTTCTTGGGCGCTGCTGCTATTGTACTGTTGGCTTATCTGCTGTACCCATCCCACACCGGATCTCTGTCACTTCCATATACCAGCGACGGCGACAGTGATGCGAGCAAGTTCGCCTTGGCTGACTTACCCGGAAGAGGCAAGGGGTTGATTGCTGTCCGTGATATCGAGGTGAGTGCACTCTTACCTGCTATGGTAGCTGTTGATAACCAGAGCCCAGCGCGGCGAACTCCTCATACGGGAGAAGCCCTTGTTTCGGGTACCTTTCTCGAGTAAGCATTCCCTTACTTTTCTCCCACAACTGCGTCTAAACTCTCAACCTATCTAGCCAGCAACCCCAAGGGCGTCATCGCAGAAGCTCTACGCGCCGCCTCCCCCGAAGGCCGAGCAGCCTTTTTCAACCTCTCCTACGTCGGCCTGCCGGACGACTTCGACCCCGCGTCCGACCCCGAAGCGCACGCCCTGGCGATTTTCCAGACGAACGCCGTCGCCGCGGGCGATATGGTGGGCATCTTCCCCCGCATGGCGCGCCTGAACCATGGGTGCGTGCGCGCGTTCAATTCGGTGTACTCGTGGAGGGAGAGGGAGGGCGCGCTGGTGGTGCACGCGTTGAAGCCGATAGCGAAAGGAGAGGTGCGTGGATCTCGGGTTAGGCGCGAGGATAGGTCAATGGGCTAGAGGGTAGCCTAAGGGGGCTCATGCCTAAGCCCAATGGTACTGGCGGCTGACAGAGGTCACAGGAGCTGCTCACGACGTACTTTGATACCAAGCGT
>JAMQCK010001052.1:0-12636 GCA_024196135.1 Pleurotus ostreatus/Saccharomyces cerevisiae fusant | reverse complement strand
AATCGCTGCTTCTAGACGTAGAGTAGCGTAAGATGCGAGGTTGTCGAGGAACACCGTCGAGTGTCGTTAAGCGTTGCGGTTTGTGAGTAGCAGTACATAGCCATCCCGATGTTTATATGGACACCTCGTGGACATCGTCGCCACAAAGACAGTCGCGCTTATTGTCAGGGGCGAGCCGCAGAAACAACAAGAGGAAGCACCCAAGCGGTCCGCATGTGCGAAGTCTCGAGTGGTCTAATTGTCTCTCGACGTAGGGGTTGTATTTCAATGTAGTTTGGTGAGAATGTGGGCGCCATCAGGTGGGAGTCGAAGACAAAGCAGATCCGTGAGAATATCGCACCGGAAGGGGTAGGTCACGCAAATGTGTCACGCTCCTGCAGTCAGGTTGGGATCATATTCTACTCAATTTAGTCGTTGTCGTTGGCTACTCTTCCGTGACTCATACTCTCTTTATGCTACTTCAGGCTACTAACAACGCGAGCTTCCAGGTACATTCAGTGCGCTGCCCAGCAGGTCACGAGACCGTGACATACTATTTGCTCCCTTTTCGGAGTAGGGAACAATAGGCATCCCATCTTGTCCCGAACCCCGGATGTACACAAAGGAATCTCTATATCCGACCGCAATGGCGACGTATCAGTACATAAATGCTGCTTTCAGGCATGCAATAGGGTAGTCTTTCCGTCCCTTGCATCAGGAACCTGTGTTATGGCCTCTCTAAACAATATCTACGGCGCGTCGAACGCGTCTCCCTACCCGGCGCGGATTCAGGATATTGAAAGTGTTACAGACGGGCGACGGGCTCAAGTGCGTGACTATCCTTTTTTTTGACTGTGTTGACCTTCTACTGTTCGGTCAGCAGTCGAGCGCGACAGCATCGACACCAGCCAGCCATCACACGCTGGCTCCTGCTCACGCAGCGGCTCCGACACCTCAGCAATATGCGGGCCAGTCAACTTCTTTCTTACCGTATTCAACATTTACGAACAATCAGGATTTTCCCTCTCCTTACGGTTCACCATTCGCCCAAGGAGGACCGCAAGAACCTACTTACACCCCGTCGAGCGTTGCCATGGATCCTTCTGTGCCTACCCTCGACGACGCTTGCGGACTTCCATCATACGCTCTATGGCAGACGCCTTCTCTAGCCATGGTCCCTCCTCGAAACGACGCGCGCGGGCCATATACTCCCCCCGTTAATCGACTTCCACCTGAGCTATTATCCTTGATCTTTTACGAGGCTCTGCCACAGCAGCTCTCTTCGGCGACGCTCCATGCTCGGTCTATTCCGCTGGTGGTCAGCGCCGTGTGCAATTACTGGAGAAATGTGGCTATCGATGCGCCGGAGCTTTGGCAGTGGATCTCTCTCACTTCTTGCCGCTCTAGGCGCGAGCATCACAGTCGGAAGCTCGCACACCTGTTCGCACGCAGGGCGAAGAGGACGGGGCTTAGCATCTTCTATCAGGATGCGGAGGCCGTATCGGTGACCGACGACTACCTGAATGTCGTGATCCTTGAGCGAGGGATTCAAGTCATACCACATTCCGAACGCTGCTACTGCGATGTCGATTTCATTATGGCCAATATTGCGGACATCCGCGTCCTTGAGCTCTTCATCGGGCACGCGTCGATCCAGCGGTTGTCGATGCTCCCGCCCTTCGCTGCGAAGTCCCTGCGGAATCTTCGCATCAGCCTGTTGGAGGGTGGTGCGGAGGTGCAATCGCTGTGCTCTCTGCTGTCGACCTCGCCGCAGCTACAGTTTTTCTCTTGGAGTAGCTACTTCTCTATCTGCGAGGCCCCGCTTCCGACGACCATATCGTGGTCCCAGCTCGTTCGCGTGGAGCTCGATGAGTCCGTCATGCCGTTCTCCACATTCTACGACGTGTTGATCACCGGGAAATCACTGCGGGAAGTTTGGGTCCGCCTGACCCCCGACGCTCGCCCGCGCGGGCTCGACGCTTGTCGGGTCAGTCACTATGCTCTCGAGAAGCTTCAGATATACGGCGACGAGCCTCTCGATGATGTATTCTGCGCGCTACACCTCCCGGCGTTGCATGGCTTGACTTTGCGGTTCGAGTCGACGAGATTGACGAGATCTACCGAGTGGCCGTGCGCCAATCCTCAGTCTCTCTGTCACTTCATCGCCAACAGTATCACATCGCTGAACAGTCTCTACGTCTCTGCGGGTGGCACCATCGATGAGGAGACTCTCATTGCCATCATGGCGCTCCCACAAATGGCGAGTCTCAAGAGACTCCATATAGACATATTCTCGGTGGGCGACAAAGTATTCGAGTCTTTGTCGCCAGGCCACCGCGCCCGCGTCCCGTTCTTGCCGCACCTATCGACTTTGACGATAGGGCAATGCACGACCAGTGACGGGGTGATAGCGAAGATGCTGCGACGGCGCATGAGGTACCGTTATCCCCTTCAGCAGATGAAAGTTAGGTTCATGCGCAAGGAGGAAGGTACACATCCGCTGGACATGACAGAGTTTAAACGGGCGCAGCAGGCAGGGGTGTTCGCGGAAGGGTATTATTGACTAGTTTGGCTGTCTTGCCCGTCTACTCTGAGCACGTGCGTGGTCCTGGTTGTAAACGAAATACCAAAAGACGATACATATACAATGCGAATACTAAGTAAGATTTTGGATGATTCACCAACCAGCGCGCCTGGCACTCGGCTCCCAGTACCATGGTCAAAGACCATTGTAGATGCAATCACTGTACTGTCGATAATAAGCGTCGTCCGCGATGACAGAAGTCAGGCCTCGCGCCGCCAGGGCAGACCTCTGAACGAAGAAACAAAGTAGTTGTTCGTCCATCTATAGATGATTTGCACCATCCGGTACGTAGCCGACATGTAAATATCGCAGCTGTACAGCATCGAGCTCGGACTCCGCCAATGGGTAATTTTGTCTTTGCGATGATCAAGGTCTTCAGGTGCAGCGCTTGGATCGCCGAAGTTGAACTTCGGTCATGTGAGATCCACGGGACTTGCCCGTCGGGCCGAGAATCACGCGCAACCCGCCAGCGCTTCCCCGCACCGGGATCTACTGGCGCTCAGCCGGTCACCTTCACAGCCAACGCTCTCCTTCGTTCTCTCCTCATCCGCGCTTCCATCCTGTTATAAGAGCGCGGTATTGGATCCCTCAGGCCTCCCTTCCACCCCCATAATCCCTCAGCGGAGACTCCGCGTCGATCTCAGTCCAGTCCCCCTTCACTTCATACCGCATTCAGCATGGTTCTCGTAACGCCCTTGACGAAGTTGCTTGGGATTCGTGTGTGCGTGCTCAATATCATGAGGAAGGGAAAGCGGGCACTGACTATCCTCAGCCCGATCGTACAAGGAGGCATGCAATGGTGCGCGAGAGGTCCCCCACCGTCACGCGCGCCTAGGCTGATATGCGCGTAGGGTCGGTGTCCCACAACTGGCTGCCGCAGTGTCGGAGGCCGGCGGGCTAGGTGCGCATTCTCCTTCTCAGTGTTCTCATCCAGTACTGACCAAACTTTTCCTCCCATCGTGACTTACCCTCCTTCTCCCATCATTCCTGTCGCCCCTCCCCTATACGCACAATCTCCTCTGCATCCACCCTCCTCCCATTCTTTGTATCCCTCGCACTACCAACTCCGTCCTTCTTCAGGCATCCTCACCGCCCTCACCCAACCCTCCCCCGACGCCCTGCGCGAGGCCATCCGCGAGACGCGTAGGCGCACCTCCAAGCCCTTCGGCGTCAACATCACCCTCCTCCCCAGCATCAATCCGCCCGACTACGAAGGCTACGCCCGCGCGGCGGTCGAGGAGGGCGTCAGGATATTTGAGACGGCAGGGAATGCGCGTGAGTGCTTACTTCATCTCCATCCACCTCCTCCTCGTAATCCTCCCCCGCCCACCGCAACATGCTATAGCGCCGGCTTCTTAACGGACGCGCTGATGCGACCCCGCTCCAGCCGGCGCCATGGGCAAATACTTGCGTGAAAAGGCATGCTGACATTTCCCCCTCCCTACCGTATAGCGGGCCCGCTCATCAAGTTCTTCAAGAGTCAGGGATGCATCGTGATCCACAAGTGCACGACGATTCGGCATGCGAAGGTATGCGTCGGCTGTATCGACATAATTCACATGCCGATGACCACCGCTTTCTTTCAGAGCGCAGAGAAGCACGGTGTCGACGTTCTCAGCATTGACGGCTTTGAGTGCGCGGGACATCCTGGCGAGGAGGATATGGGAGGGCTGGTTTTGGTGAGTTGGTGGCTCGCCATACGCCATGCGTCTTCTATGCGGCTGCCCCGTTCATAACATTGAATCTCGATCAGCTCGCACGCGCCGCGCAAGAGCTCAAGGTCCCCTTCATCGCGTCCGGAGGCATCGCCGACGCGCGCGGTCTTGCAGCTGCATTGGCGCTGGGCGCAGCTGGCGCGAACATGGGAACGCGCTTCATGTGCACGGTGGAGAGGTGAGCTGCAAAACACAATCTGTCGGGGCGAGGATGTTCAACGAACGGCATTCTTCTAGCCCCATCCACCACAACATCAAGGAGACGATCGTCAAGTCGAAGGAGCAGGATACCGTGCACATCTTCCGGACGCTGCATAATACGGCGCGGGTGTATAAGAACAAGGTGAGCGTCTGCTCTTACGGCCAGCTACGTTGCAGACGCCCTACTGCCTCCCGGTTATCGACCTTGCTAATTCTGTCCGCCAGATCTCGCAAGAGGTCGTCTCCATCGAGCGCCGGCCGGGCGGGGCAAAGTTCGAGGATATCCGTGACCTAGTGTCCGGCCAGAGGGGGAAGAAGGTGTACGAGTTAGGCGACCCAGATTACGGGGTGAGTATTGCCAGCCATTATCTTGCATTCATGGTCATCGCCACGACGACCTGACTGTTCTACCTATTCTATGCTTGTACTGACCCATTCATCCAGATCTGGACCGCCGGCCCCGCCATCGGGCTCATTAACGACATCCCGACCTGCCAAGATCTGCTGAGCAGGATCGAGCGGGAGGTAGAGGGAATTGTGGACGGGCTGAGCAAGACGGTGGTCGTGAAGGCAAAGCTGTGAACGTGAACGGCGGGATACCTTGCCCATGGTTCGGAGTCTTCGACTGCAAGTTGGATCATTGTTTGTACTATCTACGTCTATCAATCGCAACGTTGTTCAAAAGCTTTGTCTTCTGGTGATAGCCCGCGATGCGTTCGGAGGGTATACTCGATGCAAACGAGCAGATACCACTGCCAAATTCAGAAGTCAACGTGGCACGTGGTCTGGCGATTGTTTGTATCTGTGCACTCCTGCCCTCCTGCCGCCTTCGATTCTGGCCATATCCTTCTGCAAATATTCTTGAGTACACATAGTGGTACTCGCTATCATTCTACAAGGTTTAAAAGACGATACACACCGGCTTATGCTAGATAACGTGCCACACAAAAATGATTGGAAATTCGAATTTTTAGGCGTATCTTCCACTCCTTCCTCCCCAATCTTCGCTCCCTTTCGCGGCCAAAAGACGACACCAGCAGGATTCGAACCTGCGCCCTCAGAGAGGAAGAGATTTCTAATCTCTCGCGTTAACCACTCCGCCATAGTGCCTTGAAGCATGGGAAGGAGGAGATGACTACTCTCGCGCGACACGTGTGCGGGTGCCTACTAGATGAGCACGGGAAATTATATTTCCTTTGTCCGTGCGTGTGTATTAAGAGGCCTCATAGAGCGTTACTGTGCTTTTATAGAATACATAGTTGCCTTTCAAAAGCGCCAGGACCCAGTTCAACTTCGAGTCACGTTGCATGTCACGCTAAAGTCACGACGCTCTCCGGCCCGCGTTCTCCGAATCGCACCTCCGCCCAAACGACCATGCAGACCACTCGGAGCTCCTTCCAGATCCCTCAGAGCTCCTCAGGCAGTTCCCTCGTCCCCTCAAACCTTGCCGCTTTAGCGGACCCCCCTGCACGCTATGTCGACGGCCCCGCGATGGACTACTTCGTCTTCGAGGCGGTGAATACGCTGCGCGCGTCTGCTGCAGTCGCGCTGGCGCGCACGAAGAAGCTCGAAGCGGAGATGATCGAGGCCGGGCTGCTTCCTCCACCGCCTCCACCGCCGCAATCGCTGAAGAATAAGGAGCCGAATCCGAGGGACTCGGTGACGAGCTTGAAGAGTGCGAGTGGTAAGGCGCAGCATCCATTGAATGACGAGGAAGAGGCGTTGCGCGCACGGCTAGAGGCAATTGGGATGCATGTGGGGGCGAACTTTACGGAGAGGTGTGCCATGATCGTCCGGGAAGCATTGTGCCGTACTGAGGGTACTGTGATGCAGGTTGTGTCGCGACCGACCACTATTCACGGAGACCCTGGACGCGATCAAGTTCATCTGCAAGGATATCTGGGCTGCATTCTGGGATAAGCAGGTCGATAACTTGCGTACGAACCATAGAGTGCGTTGTCTTCACACTTCACCCAGGCTTCTTTCTAACATGACACGCTAGGGTGTATACGTCTTGCAAGATAATCAATTCAAACCCATCATCCGAATATCCTCATACGAAGGCCGTGCGGACGCGTTGAGACGAGCAAAGATCGTGCGTAGCCCATCCTTTCCTTCTCTGAGGACACTCCGCCAACCCACAGCAGTACACCGCCATGCCCGCAGGCATCATCCGAGGAGCACTGTCACGAATGGGCTACAACGCAACCGTCACGCCCGAAATCACTTCCCTCCCGCAATGTGAGCTAGTGTTTGTGATTGCTATAGGCTACATTGACACCCCTTCGCAGGTACATTCCAGATTAAGCTCCCCAAGGGTAGCTGAATGCACGCATCATTGTCTGTCTGTACCTGCCGCATTACATCTCCGTGCCATCCACGTTGCCCCGTGCCGCCTCAATTCTCCTCAATGTGAGCTTGGGTCCGAGAAGCTTGACGGTGTCTGCGAGTGCTGGTCCTCCCTGCGAGACCGTGAGCGACGATGTCAAAAAGCATCCGAAAGCAGTGCGCGCACCTTTGCTCCTGTTACCGCATAGCGCATAAGCCTCAACACATCCCCCCTCTTCGCGCCAATCTCCTTCGCAATGGGGTTGACAAGCCCAAGAATGTCCACACCGTCATACGTCTCAGTCTCGACGCGCAGCTTCTCGTCGAGCGCGTCGAAGATTTTGGCTGGTAACCGTTTCAGCCCGTGAACTATCGAAGGATTTATGGAGATACGCACCTTGCATAGCTGGAGGGACCGTCTTCACCATGCTCTTCGCTTCCTCGGTCGTGAGGTCAGGCTCTGCGAAGAAGTACGCCGCCTCTGAGGGCAAGTCGAAGAGGTTGGTGAGGCGAACGTCGAGGACCTTGATGACGCGTTTAATGTTCTCAAGCGATGTGTAAGGGCTACAGAAATGCCTGTTAGTACTGCATTGCTTCAAGCACCACTCATTCGGAAACTCACGTCTCCCCATAACGCTCGCGAACCTTCGGTGCGACCTTGCGCGCCAGGGCGTTGAGGCTGCTCTCCGCCGTGACGGCTTTCGCGAGGTGGTATTTGTTCAGGTACTCCAGTTTTGCGGGGTCGAGGATGACGCTGCGGTGTGCGAGTTTGGTGATGTCGAACTGAAAGAGATTGTCAAGCACGTCTCCAGTACGACACTGATTGAGTGTACTTCTGCTATCATCTCTTCCACCGTCATGAGGCGCGTGCTGTCGGGTGCTTCCTGGGTGGTTTGACCAGTAGCGTCTCGTGTCACGCCCCAACCCGCGAGTACTAGCCAGTTCAGAACGGCTTGAGGCTCCCAGCCGCGTTTCTGCGTCATTGATCAGCCCTCGCCCCTTCCCTTATACCCGAGTTCCACTCACAATGTAGTCGTCTACAATCGCATGCCCATGTCGCTTGCTCATCTTCGTCCCATCCCGATTCAACAAAATCGGAATATGCGCAAACGCCGGCGCCCCCCACCCGAACGCAGCATACAAATCCCTATGCAGCGGCGCGCTCGTCAGCCATTCCTCCCCTCTCAACACATGCGTGATCCCCATCGCATGGTCGTCTACCACGGACGCCAGGTGATACGTCGGGCGCAGATCCGACTTCAGCAAGATGGGGTCCGTGGCGAGGGACGCGTGCGCGTCGCGGAGGTTGGGGAAGACGAGGTCCGCGGGCGGGTTCGCGGGGCGCGGGGGGAGGTTGGTGTCGTTGATGCGAATGGTGTGCTTGTGGCCGGCGCGGATGCGGCGGTGGACTTCTTCGTCGGTGAGGTGCATGCAGCGGCGGTCGTAGGTGGTGTTGGATCCTTGGCGCGCGAGACGTTCGCGGGTGTCGTTGAGCTCGTCCGGGGTGCAGAAGCAGCGGTAGGCATGGCCGGACTGGGGGTGGGGGATAGTCAGGCAGGGTATACGAGAGAAGTATGGCGTACGTACCTCCAAGAGCTTGTCCGCATGATGTTTGTATAGGTCAAGACGCTCTGACTGAGAAGACGTTGAGTGACCGATCATGGGGTCTGAAATGAGGGACTCACCTGGAAGTACGGCTTGTGTGGTCCGTCCTTTCCAGGACCTGGTAAAGAGGTTAGGCATGCTTCCCCAAGCACATTAACACAACTCACGCACCATAGTCATACTCCAATCCCGCCCACTCCAGCGATCGAATGATGCCCTCCACTGAGCCTGGCACGAATCTCGTCTGCATCCTCGTTAAGACTTCCATGAATGTCCCCTTCGACGGGGACTCACCGCATCCGTATCCTCAACGCGCATGATCCACTTTCCGCCAGTCTTCTTCGCGTATAAGTAGTTGTACGCCGCCATGCGCAAGCCACCTAGATGGAGGGCCCCGGTGGGGGAAGGCGCGAAGCGCAAGAGGGCCGGTGTCATGATAAAAAGCTCAGACGGTTGAAGTCGATCGTCTCCGTTGTAGATTCGCTGGGTGTGAGGTAGTTTGAGTGCAGAACGGAGTGGACGCAGGAGCCAAGGCCGCGACCCTCACGCGCCGTCGAAGACGCGATCACGCGGGCGCTTATTCGGAGAATGCCGGTGATGGACCCACAAAGTCTTCGATCGCTGCATTCTTTGGCACACTTTACATGGCAAATACAAGTCTACATACATACATACGAAGTGTAAGAAGCTCTACATCATCTACGATTGACTTTGGGACCGGAATAAGTACACAACTTAGTTGAAGACCGCAGCATCCCTCGCGCTAATCTTGACAGGAAGCTGACCAGCGACCGACATCGTGAAGGCTTCGTCCCTCTTCGGCTCCTCCTTGTACGCGGCCTCGAAGTTGAAGTGGGGAAGTAGGCTGGCCCAAGTCGCAACGAACTCGTAGGCTGCGAGTTGCGCGGCAGGGCTGGAAAGCTGGTTAGCAGATGGCGTCCAAACGGCACACCGAAGCAACTCACCAAAGGCGCGGGCCTGACCCGAAGCCATTGAAATCCGGCTGACCAGGCTTGTAGAAGACGCCATCCTTGAGGTGGCGCGTTGGGTCAAAGACATCAGCGTTAGGGCCCCAGACCTATGTGAGCTAGTAAGTCCTTACAATTCGCTGATGAGGGCGGAGGCGAAACTGACCTTCGGGTTGCGCATCATAACGAAGTCAGACCAGAGGACATAATCGCCCTTGTTGACCTTGACCGCAGGCAGATCGTGCTCCGGGATTGCAGGCAGGACATCGTCGTTGACCGCGAGGCGCGCATTCTTGGGCAGGCCAGGCCACAGGCGCACGGTCTCGTAGAAGACCGCCATCGCAATCGGGAAGCGCTGCAATCTCGTGCGTCAGCCTCCCCGTCCCCTTAACCAACACCAACAGTCAACCCACATTCAAATGCGCATACTCAATCATCAGATCCGCCGACAGCTGCCCATTCCGCACCGCCTCCTCCCGCATCTTCTCCATCCACTCTGGGTGCTGCAGCAGCGCGTGCATCGACCAGGTGAGACTGTTGCGCGTGTTGTCGCCGCTGGCGAACAACAACACGACGAGCGTGTTGCGCAGGAGCTCCGCGTTGTCGTACTCGGGGTCGTTGATGATCTGGGAGAGGTAGTCGCCGTGCGTGACGCCGTCGGTGTTCTCTGAGGAGCGCCGCTTGGCGACCACATCGTCGACGAGGGCGCGGATGTGGGCGCGAGAGGTCTCGAATTTGCGGCCTTCGCCAGTGAGCTGGGTATCAGAGTTAGCGGCGAGGGGTGGATGAAGCATGGGAGAATCATACCAATTCCGTCCACTTGTAGAAGGGGTTGAAGAGGCGCCTGTGGACGAGGATGTTGGTTAGGACTGCGATACAGATGCGCAATCGTAAATTACTCACTTCACCGATGTCTGGCTCACAGCAATCAAGCAGTCACGCAGGTAGTCATCCTCCTTCAAGCACTGAGGGTCAGTGCGCAGCTTGTTCGTCTTGATGCTCAAACACGACATGCAAAAGATCTCAAGCGCAATCTTGCCGCAGAGGTCTTAGAGGGAATGAGCATATTGGGGAGTACGTGGTTTGTGCTACACTTACCATTCCAGTCGACAAGGCCGTCCTGCTTGGCGACGTTGTCTAATAGCTGGCGCGTCACCGACGAGATCTATCAAGGCATGAGAGTAGAGCGACGCAAGAAGGAAAACTGCCCACGTCGCGCATCGAGTGGCTGATATGGTTGGTGAATGACTTAACCGAAAAGATGGGCCTGCAAGTCCATAAGCAAGGTCGCCTTCCTCCCAATCCAAATTTTTCCAACTCACGCCATAACCTTCCTCGCCTTCCTCCACTCCGCACCCTCACTCGCCACCGGCGTCTTCGGCCCAGGAAACTCCTTAAACACGCCAATCGCAATGGGCCCGCGGCTGTACCGATCCGTGTCGCCCTGCTTCACATGCTGCAGCCACGCCGGGTGCCCGATGACGAGGATCCTGCCCCACAGCGGGAGGTAGAGCTCGCAGATCTCGCCGTACTGCTCCTGGATGTACTCGAGCCAGCCGACGACGTTGTTGCGCCAGGGGATGAGCTGGAGGAGGTTGCCGATCCAGGGGAGGCGGTAGGGGAGGGCGGGGAGCGGCGAGCGGGTGTGGAGGACCCAGAAGACGGGGAGGGCGACGCAGGCGGTGGCGAGGACGATGGGGGAGGGGGCCATGCTGGGCTGAGATGAAGCGGTCGCGAAATGAGGTATGAGAGCGACGCTGAGTTTGAGGAAATGGTTGCGTGAAAGGCTATATACCTAGTTGTGCCGGCGTTCCAGGTTACCAAGTCGATGTCCTGCAGTGATTTGGCTGATGTAGGGGACTGACAATTTTGTTAAGCATCCCATGGTCTGCGACAAGGGCGGACGCAAATGTGGGCGCTGGCCCTGGAGTTCGCACAGGAGATGCGCCTGTGAGTTTACACAGGGAAGGGAGCAATGGCGTGCGCTGTGCCCTTCAGACAGATACGAGAAAGACGGGTCCTCAGCAGCGGCGAACAGCAGGTTCGTATTGAGACACGGTCGGACGAGCTGGCTTGTTGCTTGTTGAACTTCATCTTCATTTCCACAGACTGCTGATAGTGATTGGATTGGACTGATGCCAGATGCAAGTAGCGCCCAGGAACGAGAACAATAGACTGCTGCTATTCACAGCGCGCTTCGCTGCCATCAACGTGTAAGTGAGGCGCGGACTCTCGTCATCGAAGGGACTCACTTTAGTTGGTCGCAACGCCAAGGATGTGATGAGAAAGCTGGAGGCTGAGAAGAGACATAGAGATGGATGACTGTCAGCAGATGGGCGACTTGCGTGGATTAAGGGTGCACTTGCGATACCTTCTCGTATTCATGGGTGCGACCACCAGTGTCTGCAACCGTTTCACCTACCTTCACACCCCTCATGGCCCATCCATCATCAGTCAGATTGAAGCTCATCTTTTTCAGGGCAGTCAGAGTACGAGGGTGATGATCCAAATGGACGTGTGAACTAAACCCAGCGGCTGTTTGGTAGGCTGGCCCCGAGTAAGTAGTCACGAACGATGGCCCTTGTTTCTGCATGCCAGCACGGGTTCCTTGAGTTCAGAGCAGTTCGGCGTTTTTGCTCTGGCGAAGGATGGCCCACAGGAGTGAGCACACGATGGTGCTTGCCCTTCGCTTGGCAGCGATCATGGCGGAAGCAAAGAACAAGCACTGCCGGAATTGGCAGTCGTAACACGTGTACGGCTTTGGCCGCCGAAGGTTCCCACGAGTAGACCCAATCCACAAGATACCCTGGTTGACTGGTCTACTCGCCGCGAGAGTCCTCAAGCAACTGTGATGAGCACAATGGACATCACCTCGCCACTAAAATAATATACACAGCGGGATACGGTAGAATCTATATAAA
Organism: Pleurotus ostreatus/Saccharomyces cerevisiae fusant; assembly: GCA_024196135.1. Lineage (NCBI taxonomy): Eukaryota > Fungi > Pleurotus ostreatus/Saccharomyces cerevisiae fusant. Next base: position 335 of record JAMQCK010001052.1, on the reverse strand, counting down.
TCGCGCTTCAAAGTCGTTAATCATCGTCTGAGTCAAGCATGCACCGGCTTGTCCTCAACCACCGCCTCCATCTCGATATCCTTCTCCTTATCCGCGACCGCAGACGCCGCATTCTCCTGCATCGTCCACTTCTGGTCCACAACGCTATGCAGCGGGATCCCCTTCATCAACAGCGCCGACAGCAGCCCCAACCCCAAAATCCCAATCAGCACCTCCCAAACGACCTGCAAACTCAGCGCGAACGCCTCGTTTACCTCAAACCGTTGGTCCGGCGGGAGCATCGGAATCCGCGGGATGGCTGAGTATGCGACGTCGATGCCGCCTGGGAGCTGGTC
>JAMQCK010001051.1:0-12648 GCA_024196135.1 Pleurotus ostreatus/Saccharomyces cerevisiae fusant | reverse complement strand
ACTGCGTATACTGCACGGTTACAGCACTGGCTCTTGTGAGATCGTGCGAGTACTGGTATCATAGCGGGTATCCCGACTGATTATCCTGCGGAGCTCCCAGATCTGCGTATTGCGTTGGCCCGCCCATAACTGGGTCGTTCGCAGCGTCTTCCAGCCCCGCGAGGTACGTCAACCAGTCATTCGGGCTGTAAGGGTCGTCAGTTCATGTTCACCTAGCATAAGGAAGATTACTCACTCAAAGGCCGGTGGCACGGACGACCAAATTGCCATGCTGTCCTGATCCAACCCGTGCGGTGCGGCGTCAGTGGGCATGCCAGTCATGAAGTTCGCATCCTGGCCGGAGAAGGGCTCCATGCCTTCGAGCGACCACGAAGCAAGCGGGTCATACGTCGCGTCGTTGTTGCTATCTCCAGACCCGCTCGAAGTGGGCGGGAACCACGGGGTCATGCCATCGCCAGACAAATTCGGTAACGTCGAGGGAGCTCCGCCTATGTCGCCCACTGGCGAGACGGGCGAAGGGCCCGACGCGCTCGTAGAAGCGTGCGACGAGCCCTCCTGCCTAGACGCTGGCGAGGGCCGTGGGTCCTCAACCGTACCCCCGTCAACTCCATCGTGCGGACGCTTGCCCAACTGCGAGTCCGGCATCTCGCCGATCGAGCGAAGCTCGTTGAGCACGTCCCATGTCCGCCCAGCCGTCGCCGAGCGATCTTCCATGCTCTTCATATAGTCCAATATGAGTTGGATATCGCTCAGTTCCTGGCAAAAAGGATCAAGTTAACCGACCATGCGAGATTCCGCTATCGAACAGCGCACCTTCAGCTGCTCCCTGCTTGCCCGTGGCTTCGCCCGAGTCCACATGCTCACCAGCAGCACAATGGCTGATATGGCCGCTGCGAACTTCTCAAAATCTGTGTTAGATTGGGTCACGAAGATTGGTGATAAGCGCACCGAGATATAATACGACCCAGAGCCGGTCACCTGCCTTTGTCTATCCAGGACGTGTGCGCACGCCCTCGCAGCCGTGGTGCAGATTGTCAACGAAGGTAGCGAAGGGTGAGCCGATTTCTTCGTGGCGGTGATGAACGGTCGGTGGATCAGGATTTGCGTCTGCCGGTACGAGCAGTGCAGATACGCCGCTTGCTTCAGCACCCGATGGTCAGGCTCCTCCGGATTCCAGTGCACTAGTCGCGCCAAAGGTAAGCGAGACTAAACGACGAGACGAGTACGCAAAAACACATACAAAACTCGGGGATCTCGTCCAACCACTTGTTGAGCGCGGAGTCGAGCTCCTGCACGACGTCACGGTCCCAATCTTGCTCGCCCCAGAACTCAGCTAGGGACCCGTATTTATTGCTCCCGTAAAGCGTCCGCACGGTGATCTCGACTATGCGCGAGAGCTTCATCTGTGCGATGAAGCAGGACACATTTGACGGCTTGCCTTTGGGCTGCTTCCATGAGCCTTCTGGATTGCTTGGGTCGTGCCAATATTCGTCATCGACGTCCATTGGGTAGCGGATGGCGAGGCTAAGACGGGTCAGCTGACGGCTTGGGGGTAGACTGAGCAAGAGACGTACTCTTCATCCGGCATCGCGCAGTTGCGGCCCAGCATAGAGCTGATGTTTCTGTCGAGCACGACGATGATCCTAAACTGCGTCAATCCTTCGCTACCATCTGCGCACGACAAAAGCACTCACCAGGCCGCACGAATCCACAGCTCGTCCGTGATGGTCGGATTACGCTGCCTCATCCGTCGATGCGCACCGACGTCTTGAATGTAGCGTATGGCGACACCGATGCGCGTCCAGATATGCTGAGTCATGGAGTTGGACGCGGGGATCATGAATAGGATGGAAAGCTGGAGAGACGGGATTACTTCCAAATTCGAAGATGCAAACAGCTATGACATACGCAGTAGGATTGGATCTCTAGCAAGTTTGGGCCGCCGAAGACCGCTTTGCGCGCCTTTTCGACCTGCGAGAACCATTTCCTAGGTACGATTGAGTGGGATTTACTTGAGCGAACGGTTAAATCGTGGAAGACGTACCATCCCCTCGACAACTTGTCCAAGCCATACTCTTCGGAGAGAACACGCGGATCGTCCGAGTACTGGGCGCCTAAGGCGCATACTAGCAACACAATTGACCCGAAGTGGTGGTCAGTATGGTGCTGCAACTCTCGCAGGCCATGCTCGAATGTCGGCCGATGGAGGAGGGGGAAGAAGGGTTGCACGTTGTCGAAATAGAGATCGATGAGCGAGTTCATGAGGTCGTCATCGGGAAAGGTGAATTGCGTGGGATCCGTAGCAAAGAGATCGAGCTCCCAGGGTCGCGCAGTCCAGTACTCCGCGCGGCGACCCTCGAGAAAGGTCGTCGGGATCCTGTAGGGCTCGTTGGCGATCTTCTTGAGGCTGATGAGCTTGATTAGGAGGTCTGTACACTGGTCAGTATATTAGAATCATCTTCAATGCAAGTGCCGTCGACTTACTCGCAGAGCTACTCTTCCCAAGATATTTATTCCCCAGGAACCTGTCGAATACCGAGCGTGTGAGGTGAACGTTCTGCATGCGAGAGGCAAGTTCGTCGTCCTGAGGGTTGTATTCCGCAGTGTCTTGCTCTGCGTCGTCGGTCGTTTCGTAGTCAGGCTCGTGCCCCTGGGTACCCATGCGAAGCATGACGCAAGCCATGTCGCGCATTTGTTCTTGCGAGACGATTGACTTGATTGTCTCCCGGATAGTCGCATTTGTTGTGAATGAGCTGGGTCGGCCGTCTGCTTCGCCTCCCTTCGCTGCCGCTATTTGATGCTGTATGACACATATCAGGAGGCGGAAAGGGAACAGTAGGTCATCTCTTACAACACCTAACAAGTCTTCGAGCTCTCTATTGCGACGCTCCAAGGTTTCGATGCGTTGTTCCAGAGATTCGACGTAGCTGTACAGGACTTGGTTAATTGAAGACGGCTCTGGGCCGTGTTATACGTACGCCTTGCTGAAGACTTGCCGCTGCATCGCGGTGAGATCACGCAGCACAAAAGCACCCGCATACTGGGACGCACCTTCATCGTGTCCTGATATGTACAGCTCGAATTATTGATGATACAATTCGTGCACGGCTTCCGAGATAGCTTGTCACCGTCGCCTAGCTGCAGTGAGTATAGAGCAGAGAGTGTTGGCATAACGCGACCTACAACGAGCTGCAAGGATGGTGATGAGTATGCCGAAGACATAAGATGGCGCGCGCGTCCTTGCACTGCTTACTCTTTCTTTTCCTACAGAAGTCGCATGCTCGGTCTATCTTCCTCTTCTTCGACTCGTTGTGCTCTTCGGAGGGCGTGTTATCCCCGCTCGTAGTCGCCTCTCGCTGCATGATGGGGAGTGTCGAACAAGCAGTTGACGAGGACGAACGGCGTCGGCACCGATGTTCGGGAAGTTCCGTATGCGTCACGTTGACTCTCGGAGGCTTCTTGTCAGAGATGTTGTAGGTCGTCGCCAGAGCCAAGACAAGGAGCGGAGAGGAGCAAAGGGAAGCAGAGTCACTTCAGGAAGCAAGTAGACAATACTGAGAGCTCGCACAGCCCACAGACGATGGACGTTCCAGCCAAGTTGAAACCCGCACGTGCCCTCCAACTCGCCGGACCCACAAGGCCACGGTGCTTGGACCCACAACTCCACCCTCCGCCTCAAATCAAAACTCCCAAATTCTGTCGATGACCTTCTGCATACCTGTAAGCCTTTCGTCCCCTTCGGGGTGACATACGAAAAATTTGGAACGATACAGAGAAGATTAGCATGGCCCCTGCACAAGGATGACACGCTTTTCCGGAGTGGTAGACCTACGGGTCTCAATATTTATTGCTCCGCGAACCTCTGAATAACCTTACAGACATCGTCGAGGTGTTGACACCTTGTTTTGACCTCCCTCAGGGACTCTTGTTTTTCTCGTCGAACTTTTCGTTTTGGAATATACAATCATCGCACTCCTCGAGCGAGCGGTGAGAACCTATTTTCTCTGTTGCAAGCATGTACACTGCGTAGGCTATTATATTGGACAGTAGAGGTATTTTTGCAAGACACGAGCGTCATATATACACAAGCGTGACCACGGGGAAGTCGTGTTAGTAGCAGTCAGCACTACGCCGCCAACGGCCAGCCTGCAATAGAGATAGCAGGCATGCGACCTACCCGCGAGCGTTGGCTGGCAGGAATCGGTGCCACTGCGGGGCACGGTCATGCTGCAGATACGCGGGCTATAGTGCATTGAAGAGGCTCGTCGGCTGACGGTGTCGCTGGTGTCGCGTGAGTTGATCTGCTCCAAGCATCACTTCGAGCCCTCGCTTCGCTCTACGCGCCGCCTGCGCACCATTGCAGCGGCTGCACCCCAGTGGCGACCACCGCATCAGCCCGGCGCTTCGCCGCCCCTTCTCAAGGCAACCTTGTATCCCCGCACCGCTTCGCGCACCCGAACCCCGCTGTGCTGCCCCAGAAGGCTTCTGCGATATGGAGACCGACCCTCGCATCGCATACGCCGTACACCATCTACCCAATGCCAGCCTCGCCCCAGTACCTCGACCGCGTCCCTCACGGCAGCGCGTCGATATAGTTCGCCACCAGGTCGAAGAAGGTCCACAGCAGGCCATGCGTCGTGACGCTGCGCAGTGCGCTCACGCCGAGCCCGCGGTATATCCGCGCGAGGCCGGCGACGAGGGGTTTGGGGTTGGCGGGGTCGGGACCTGCGAAGGAAAGAGGTGAGTCGACGTAGCTACAGCGAAACCAGAGGGAAGAAGAGAGGGAAGTAAAGAGGAATAGCGCACCTCTTATGAGGCGCGTGAATGTCTCGACAGGACCTCTATACTTGTCGCCCGCGAGTGCACGTTGTTGGACCTTGGTCTTCACGCTAGAAAATGTTTGTTAGCCAAGGGTCAGATGAGAGGTCCGAGAAGGCGATTAGGTGTTAGAAGTGGGAGACAGGATACTAACACATCCAGAGGATAGATCAGCGCCCAACTCGTGACGCCCGAGAGAGACCCGCAGACGAAGGGCACAAGCGATGGGGGAATGGGCAACCAGGGAGGCGTCTCGTGCTGCTCGCCTCTTCTATCTCGGCCCAGAGCGTGGCGCATCGCGTCGTACTCCAAGAAATATAACATCGTCCCTGACGTATCCCGAACTAAACGAGCGAAGTTCAGAGACATGCCGCGCGATGGAATGGAGGCACACCTACGGCAATGCAGGCTCAGGCCGGTGTAAAGACCCCGTATACCATTTCGTTGGTAGATCTCCTTGACGGCGTGTAGGGTCCCGGGTGGTTTTTGGAGATGGACGCCCTTGCTTTCGGCGATGGAGAATTCGAGCTGCCGGCGGACCTGTGCGTGGTGAGAACGGGGAAGCGAGGGTGTATCACGTTCGGTGTACCTTGACTAGTTCGAAGGCTGCGGGACCGTCAGCAGGTGTACTCTACACGAGGAAGGAACGAACGTACGAGCGCTGCCAAACGAGATCAGCGCGCCGGACATGGCGCCGCCGGCGCCTCCAGCAAGGGCAGCATCGACGATGCTGTCCCGCGCGAGGACGCCGCGTTCTGCAAAGCTCTCCTTCGTGCGGCTGTAGATCGTGAAGCTCGCGGCGCCTGAGGAACGGGTCAGGAATGCGTCAGAGGGGGGTGCGGAAATGACGCACGGACGAAGGAGATGGTGAGGAGCGGGATCCATATGCCGCGGAAGAAGCCCTTGATGCCCTCGTCGCGGTAGACGAGCATCGCGAGCTGGGGGATGGAGACGGCATGGCGAGTGGTCTGCAGGCGGGACTTCATCGAGTCGAGCTGGGAGGGTGTGAGCGGGTATGTGGCATGAATGCGGGCGAGGACGGACAGGGTAGCCAGCGAAGGTGGAGATGTAGCTGGCGCAGATGGCCGCTACGACGGGCTTGTTTCCTGCGAGGGGTTAGGGAGGGTGTTGCAGATATGGACGCGCACGCACTCTTGAGGGCATCATTGAACTTGGCCGAGTCGTAGAAGGGAAAGCCCGAGCTAGGCGGTGTGAGCAACGTCAAGGACTCCAGATGCCAGCATACCTGGTTCCATCCATGGATCGCGCGCGCACCGCGCAAGGCGGCGGACGACGGTGAGCGGCGCAGGGGGAGGACGCGACAGAGCGTGACGGCGTAGAGAAACGCGACGACGATGTCAGGCCTGCTTCGATCGCCGGGATGTGCTCGGCCGACGCCCGGGTTTCCGCATTAGGCAGTCTTTCTTTTCGCGCATCTACTTCTCGACGTCCTTGTCCCCGACCACCATCATGCTGCTGTCCCGCGCGCGCGCCTGTCGCAGCCTGCGGCCTGCGCTACACAGATATCTCTCTACTGGCGCATACGACGGTGCGCAACCTCACTCTGTGCGTCTTCTATAGCTCACTCAGCACCAGTCTGTGTCATTGGAGGCGGACATGCCGGCTGTGAGGCTGCTGCAGGCGCCGCACGTACTGGTGCACGCACCGTACTTCTCACTCAAAACCCCGCCACTATTGGGGAAATGTCCTGCAACCCTTCGATCGGTGGTGTAGGCAAGGGCACCCTCGTCCGCGAAGTTGACGCGCTAGGCGGCTTGATGGGTCGCGTCGCAGGTGCGCAAGCTGCATATATGCGCATTAATCCCGCTGAAATCCTTCAGATAAGGCTGGCATACAGTTCCGCATACTCAACCGTTCCAAAGGCATGGCCCTATGGGTGAGTGAGTGTCGGTGCATTCGCGGTGATCGAGACGGGACTAACCCTACGCAGAGCCCGCGAGCTCAAATGGACCGCGTGTTGTATAGGACGAATATGCAAGGAACACTCAACAACTATTTCAACCTCGACGTGCGCGCAGGGAGCGTGTTTGACCTCGTCTTCGACGCCCCACCATCATTGCACGGTCCCCCTAGCAAGATCGTCGGTGTAAAGCTAGGTATGTCGTGCATGACCTCTTGTTTCGGTCCAGCTCACACCCTCAGATTCTGGCGACATCATACCCTGCTCTCAGGTGGTAATCTGCACTGGCACGTTCCTGGGTGGAGAGATCCACATAGGACTCAAGCGATTCCCTGCTGGACGTATGGGAGAAGCACCGTCAGTAGGACTCTCTGCCTCCTTGGCCGCTGCGGGCTTCAAGCTTGGTCGCTTGCAAACAGGAACACCTGCGCGACTGGCGAAGGACAGCATAGACTTCTCCCAAATGCCTGAGCAGCTTGGAGACGACCCACCTTCGCCCTTCAGCTTCTTGCATAAAGCTGTTGATAATGCGGTATGCAGTACTGGCTTTGCTTTATTAGAATTACAACTAACGCTTGTCAGGACAACCAAATAAGCTGCTACATGACCCGCACGACACCAGAAACCCACCAAATCATCCGCGACAACCTCCACCGCAGCGTACACATCCAGGAAACCCGGAAGGGTACGCCTACTCTTTCCTATCCTCTCCCTACCTCCCTTATTCACCTCTTCCCTCAGGCCCCCGCTACTGCCCCTCCCTCGAAGCCAAAATCCTCCGCTTCGCCAGCAAGACAAGCCATAATGTCTGGCTCGAGCCCGAAGGCTACGACTCCGACCTCATCTACCCCAACGGCATCTCCAACAGCATGCCCGAGGACGTGCAGGAGGCGTTCGTGCGCACGATTCCCGGGTTGGAGAATGCGAAGATCGTGCGCCCGGCGTATGGGGTTGAGTATGATTTCATCGACCCGAGGGAGTTGGGGGCGTCGTTGGAGACGAAGAGGATTGGGGGGTTGTTTTTGGCGGGGCAGATTAATGGTGAGCTGTGGTTGGGAAGGAGGTGTAAGTTGATGCTGATTGAAATGCTGCAGGTACGACTGGATATGAGGAGGCTGCGGCGCAGGGGATTGTGGCGGGAATCAATGCTGGACTCGCGGCTTTGGGCAAGCCGCCTATGATCATCAGCCGCGCCGATGGATTCATCGGCGTGATGATTGACGACCTAATTGTGAAGGGTGCTGAGGAACCTTGTAAGCTTTCATTTGTCGGATTGACTAACGAGTAACTAACATGCCCTCAAGATCGCATGTTCACCTCCCGCTCCGAATACCGCATGACTATTAGGAGCGACAACGCAGACATGCGCCTTACGCCGCTCGGCCGGAAGGTCGGCGTAGTAGACGATGCGCGGTGGGCAGCGTACGAGAGGGCGTGCGGGGACGTGGAGGAGGTGACTCGGGTGCTAAAGGAGACAAAGTTGAGTCCCCAGGTGCGTAGATCGTATGTCCGCGGCGAAGCTTGTCTTTGCTGAGCATATTATAGGCCTGGGTATCACACGGCATGGCGGTACAGAGGGATGGCGTGTATCGGAGGTGTGTTTTTGTAGACTCGCTGGCAAGCTCGTGCTCAGACAATTTATGTAGCGGCTGGGATCTCCTTGGGTACCCCAACGTATCGACGGCCGATCTCGTCGGTGCGATCCCGCAGCTGGCGAATTACGACCCGCAAACGTTGGCGCGGGTGGATATTGATGGTGCGTTCAGTCTTTGTCTTTCACGTCCTGCTTTGCACGACCATAACTGACTCGTCACCTTAGGCCGCTACTCTCACTACATCTCGCGCCAGGAGGATGACTTGAAAGACTTCATGCAGGACGAGTCCTTCACGCTTGATCCACAGATGGACTACGATGCCGTGGACGGGCTCAGCAGCGAAGTGAAGGAGAAGCTGGCGAAGGTGCGGCCGGCGACGATCGTGAGTATTTTTCTTTTCGTTGTCTTGACTGCTCGGCCTCCCTTGCTCTCGCGTTTACTCACCATATACTCAGGGCGCCGCACGGCGGATGGAGGGCATCACTCCCATCTCTATCGTGCTCTTGATGCGACATGCACGGCAAAACGCGTCACCAACGCGAAGCGGCTATCTGCCTCAGCCTGAGGCCGCCCCCGAGCCCATTGCGGCATCCGCTTAAGGTTCACCTTAATGCTCACTCTACTCTATACTATCATCTATGTAGATCTATTGGACGTACAGTATCTTCTAATCATATATCCACACCTCCACTTTGCGGCCCTACTCTCCGGGCTAGTCAACAGTTGGCTTGTTTCGCGCACGGAGCGGTTTTTCCTGAGTGGTACCCGAGCGAAGAACCGCACGCAAATGCTTACGGCTTGTTTGGGGCCCACAGAGTTTTGGCATCATTTGGAGCTGTAGGCCCGCTGGGCCACGACGTCATGGCTCCGCCACCCATAGGTTGAACTTGGCCATGGGCGATTATACGAATCCAGACTCTTTACTCTTACCACCATGTCTGGAACTACTGCAAACGTACTTCACTTTCACCGGGCGGCTTCGACGTCTTACTGACTCTACGTAGGACCCCAACTGGAAGGGCCGCGAGAACGCGGAAGAGGCGCGCTTCATCCACGCCAAGGTGTGCTTAAGAATCCCCCCCCCCTCAGTCATTTCCCCCTCTTTACTGACTCCTGCGGCAGGAGCAGGAACAGCTCAAGGCTCTCCGTGCGGAGCTCGACAAGAAGGAATCTGCAGCGAAGACAACGTCTAGCAAGCCCGCCGAGCGAGACTTCGAAGGAGGTTTCGGCGGGCAAGAGGATCTCGAGGATCGTTACGCGACGACGAGCGGGGAGCACTGAGGCATGAGGCTCTCGTTGTCGAAGTCGTAGGGAAGGGAAAGGGGAAGAGGAAGCGAAAGGGAAAGGAATTTAGCTCAGCCCATTGTACGAATAGCCACTGAATCGGACACTCGCGAAATCCAATGAAATCCCATGCCAGGATATCAACATCTCCATTATCCGAGGCTACAGGCTAGAGAGGTCGAGGGCGTATCGTGTACCCTCGTACATCAAGCCAATGAGGACGTGTAACTAGCCTGAGTGACCGTGTAACTAGCCCAAGGGGACCGTGTAAGATAACCAAAGGGGATGGATAAATATGCCAGTCTGTCCGTGCGGTACTTACAAAACACCGAGAGCGATATGTATACGTATGAGACACAAGAGGAGGTCCGAGGTGGGCGTCGTAGGGCCGCCGACGTAGGCGGGAGGGATAAGGCGGGTGGTTAAGGTAGAAGCAATCGTACAAGCCGCATATGGTACAAGCGGGTGGTGGGGTGGGTGGAGGGCGAGGGCGAGGGCGAGGGGGATACGCGTGAGGTGAAGGCGGGGCGCATGGCCTTCTCTCAACGCCAAAGGGTAAGGGTGGGGGTGATAGCGTCGACTATGATGTGCAGAGTGGCGACGGCGGCGCAGCGTTCGTCCCTACCCATGGGTCAAGGTAAGAGCACCCCGCGGCGTCCGTCATCATGGGAGTCTGATCATCGCCATTATTCCACCCGCTGCCCACCTTCACCGAGGGCGCGCTGGTGAACGTCGGGCCCGGCAGCGTCACGAGCGAGCCCGTGGGCGTGTACGTCGGCAGCTCGTCCGGAGCGCCGCCGTTGCTGATCGTCGAGGGCGGCCAGGCCACCGTCGATGCGAGCGAGCCGGCGCCGGAGCCGCCTGTTTGCCAAGCCTTGAGCTCGCCGTCCCACGGGGCTGGGTTGCCGCAGGAGCCGTATGCGGTTCGTGGGTCCGTGGGCATCCAACCCTGGTCAAGACCGAGCGAGTAGGACCAGGCGGGGGAGCCGACCTTGCCGAGCGTCTTCGACTCGCCGATCTTCCACGTCCAGAAGAACCAGTTCTGCGGACAGTCAGCATCTACTATCGACAAACGAGGATCAGGATGTACGCACCTGCATCGCATCCATACTCTCCATGGCGAACTGCTTCACTGACGCCTTCATGTCGTCGTCCCACGTATCATAGTTGATCCAATCATCGCACGACCCAACACGCGGGAAGTTGCCCTCCTTGTACGTGCCCTCATACCGAACACCATCCTCCACGCCATTGAGCCACCAGCCGCAGTCCGTGACACCGTTACTAAACTCGCCAGCAGCTGTGATACCGAACGCCGACATCGACTGGTTGATGGGCTTGCCCCAGGTGTCGCAAGGCCTGCCAGCGTAACTAGACATCGGCGCGTCCGACTGGTCATTGAAGGCGATGTACGGGTGCCAGTCGAGCTGGACGCGGTCGGCGCCTTCCATGAAGCCTTCCCATTGCGGGAGGCCCATGAAGCCGTCGTGCAAGCTGATGTACGGGCCCTTGCCTTCGCCAGTGCCGCTAGCCTCACGAACGATCTGGTAGGCCTGGTAGTAGCTGGGCAACGCGTCAGTACTTGACGTAGCAAAGGAACTAGCAAATGAGCGCACTAGGACTTGAGCTGGTCCTGGCCAATGAAAGGACCGCGCGGCTCGTTCGTGACGCCGAAGATGGTGACAACGTCCTTGTACTGGTCCTGGGAGATAAATTCGGCGATGATCCGGATGTAGTCGAGGGAGCGCTGTGCGTTGGCCAAGCCCATAGGCCCGAGAAGCATGTTGATGTCTCCGAGTCTGCCAGAATGGTTCCAGCCATTCTGACTCCCTGGCAAGACGTGGAGGTCAAGGTTGATGCGCAAGCCGTACTTCCTCGCCCAGTTGATTGCCTTGAGGAAGTATCTGGAAAACTGTGAGGTAGCGTTCCGAAACACGATAGCGGATTGCTTACTTCCAAGATGTCTTCGCGAGGAAGGGCTCATCCCCACGGGTCTCGATGGCGTAGTAGCCAATGGGGATGCGAACATGGTTCAGGCCAGCACCTGCAATCTCAGCGAAGTCCTTCTCGGTCTGAACACAATATTTAGTTCAGTGCTCGGCAGCAAGGCGTCTGTCACATACGATGAAGGTCTTGTAATGTTCTTCCAGCAGATCAATGCCGCCGTCGGAATTCCGCATGTTCTCACAAAGCGTCCACTCGTCGACCGCGGGGGTAGTGTTGTTGACATATGGCTCGTATAGAGAAGGAACAATGAACTAGAGGCGCCATCAGCAACCATCAAAAAGACGTAGCAAGCCACATACAGGTTCAGGGACGAGCCAACCGCCGATGTTAACACTAGTGCGGATAGATTAGATCCTGGTCATTGACAACGCTGGCAAGCACGTACCCAAAGATCTTGTCCTCGCCGTACTTGAACGACTCATTGAGCGGAGGTGTGTATGTCTGCGCCTGAGCGTTGTTGTTGAACGGGTCCTCATCGTCCCAGTACCATGTGCCCCCGAACTTGTTTGAGTACGTGAACTTGTCGCCGCCTTCCATAGTGATTTCGCTGCCGTCGCCGCCGGTGACAATCGCATTTTTCCCACCTCCACTCGAGGAAGTACCATCAGAGTCGCTAGAAGAGTCGTCGCCGCTTCCATTATTTGCAAGGTTGTTCTTGTTATTCTTCGGCTTGACCACAGCAAAGTAGACGGGGATGACGATGGCAAGGATGAGGAGGATAACGGCGGCGACCGCGGCCATGATCATTATGCGCTTCGATTTTGCACGCGGAGCGGCATATGTCGCCCGCTTCTCTTCCATGTACCGACTTCGATCCGAGTTCATGGGTGACATCGCCACGCCAGGCTGATCGTCGAACTGTTCGGGATCGTCTCTGTACCCGCCCGAGTAGAGGGTGTCCGCGAGGGGCCGGCGAGAGTCCAGGGTACCATCGTTGAGCGCGTACACGGAGTCATTGACAGATTGGTCGCGCAGGGAGGGAGAGCCGGAGGAGACGTAGGAGTCGCGGACGTGGGGGCCAGA
>JAMQCK010001050.1:0-12654 GCA_024196135.1 Pleurotus ostreatus/Saccharomyces cerevisiae fusant | reverse complement strand
CATGATTGTGGGTACCAGAAGGGCAAAGAGGATCGTTGGGCTCAACGACTGATACACAGGGAGTGAGTTAGCGTGTCGATACATGAGAATGAAGAAGACGTACTAGGATCTTCTGACCAGGACCTTGGTACAGATGGGTCACAAAGGCCTCGAAGACGAAGATGGCGGTGAGGATGATGACGAGGATGAAGGCGTAAAGGGTGATCAAGGGGATGCTGGCGAGGATCCTCAACTCTCGCTTCCACCAGGGGAAACCGGGGTTGTACTGTGCGCGGCGCCGTTCAACGCGGAAGGAGCCTCGGCTGCCGAAGCGGAGGGAGATAATTCTCTCTTTCACCCTCCACCATTCTGCGAATCCGATGGACCACAAAAGCAGTAGAGTGGAATAGATAGGGGAGTACGATTCGCCCAGGAAGAAAAACGCCACTCCTAGAGCAGCGGGGAGGACCAGAGCATGGCTATAGGCTTGCAGAAAAGCAAAATACAAGGCGACCGACTCGCCGAACTGAACAATGGGATGATGGTTAACACTCTCCACGTGCTGCAGGATAGCTGCCATGACGCACCTGTTGTCGCAAGCTCTCAATCGCCGCGTCATCGACCTTCTGCTTCGTCCAGGAGGATATCCACATCTCGTTGAATTCAGGGTCGTGTAGGGTCATGATAGAGTCGACTTTGCTCCATTCTGGCACGCCAGGGTTGATACCGAGACCGCCGTCGACTTGGGAAGACGCGATGTAGGCATGGACGATGCGGATGCGGTCGGCGGGGCAGAGGTGGCTGGCGTCGCTGGCGGCAGAAGTCGGGTTCGTGGGCAGGCCGGACAAGAAGTCAGAATGCCTGATCGTCGAAGTCAGTCGGATCGTGTGACCTCAGAAGCACTACTACGTACCGTTCACGTCGAACCAAGCTATTGAGTAGTTGCTCCGGGCATTTCACGAAGACGAGGAGGTCTCCCAGGGATTCTCCCCGTCGCCCCACAGCCAGGAGACCAGCTTTCTTGAGGGTTTTAATGAGGCGGGCGTACTGCTCCTCGGCTTGGCGGACGTCCTCCTTCGTGACCCTCTTCGCGTTCGAAGATGTCTTGAAGGTGATGACGAGGTCGACCTGCAGAGCCATGACTCTGGTGGGAGATGGTGGGGGGAGGAGAGCAGCGATGGTGCGCGTCAGGAACTGTGCGACACTGGCGCGAGTGGCAAGAACGCGCCCCATGTCATGGCCCATGATGTCAACGTCAAGTGACGATGGGAGCTTTATGCACCGGCAAACGCCGGCATCAACATCAACTCGTGTTCGAATGGTCATTGTTGATGCCTCGATGCAGCTGGCCGCTCGCAAATGCACCCTCCGACTACTGCATTGCTTGCTCTGGCACTCGTCTATGCGTTTTTGATCAGCCGCAGTGAACTTGATGGAACGACCTTGGCTTAGCCTCAGGCTCCTTGGACTTCAAAGTGCCTTTCCGGTTCGAGTCGCTCATCGACGACAGGAAAGCAGTCTAAACACGAGCATCCCGGTATTATCTGCTGATGTCTCAACTGTAAAACCCACTGACTCGCTAGCCTCAAGACCCTGTGTCCTCGAGCTGGACGTAAATCGGTGCAAGTGCGAAGGCGCAAACGTAAATGAGCACGACCTTACAGCCCTATATCTAGTTTGCACAAAATCGTAGGCAGCGGCACTTTCAAGCCGGTCCTCCCTTCCTCGCACCAAACCCGCCATCTCCCTGGACGTCACACGAGTCTCGCAAACCATGGGCGACACGCACTATTGGACTATCAAGGATGGCGAGAAGTGGACGAGCGTCTGGAACGACGTCGTTGGCGACATCCACCGCATCGTCGACTACGTCAACGCGCATCCCGAGAGCATGGGCTTTCACAAGGGGCGGAAGGAGCCTAGCGTCGTTGTCCGCTTCGAGGAGGACTATGTCATGATCAACGACGCTGTTGAGGCGTGGGCGGAGAATGTAATCTTGGAGCGTAACCGGAAGAGATCTGACTGCTGCAAGTCCGTGTACCGCTCGTTCAATCCCGTACTGCAGGCGGTGCTGCTTCGGATGCATCATCATATGGGAGACGAGGGGTTAGGCATCTCGAGCGAGGTGGGCTGGAGTTGGTGGCAAAGGGGTGTTGGGTTGGAGCAGAAGGTTTTCGAGGTGGTGGAGGTTCCGAAGCCGGAGGGACTTCGACTTCTTATGGCGGGGGAGTCTGACGACGAACTGGACCTTTTGAGATCAACCTAGTTATCGGCAAGTCCCGAAATGCACCAATGCGGCGATTGCCGTCATCGTGCTCGCGTGCCCGCCACCGGAAAGTGACGATTGTGCAGCTCCTGCATCTGCCTCACGCTCAGATAGCGACTAAAGGGCCTCACTGCTATGATAATACGCCAATCCAACCATTGAATATCTTGCACATACCCTCAGAGCTGCGCGCAAAGCTTGTTCCCCTGAAAGGATCGAGATACCCCCTCTGGCGGCCGCCATGTAGCCATCTCTCATGAGTATGAATAGGCAGACTACTTCATCGATACTTACCGTATCTAGCGACTGTGCGTGGCCACTCATATTTCTTGGTCGGCGGATAGGACATCACGGCACCCTTGACCTGCTCGAGTCTAAAGCCCGTACCGATGATTGCGTGCTCAGCGCAGTTGAAGACGGCCTGCATGAGCTTAAGGGGTGAGTACTTGAATTCTGGCCGCCGCAGTAGAACTTACGTTGCACTGACCCACAGAGGTTCTTTCTAGGTTTCTCATTGTCCCTCAGACAATGCAAATTGCGTTCAAGTTGCTAGCCAGTCGTGGGTTTCAAGGCACCTGGGGTCAATCGCCGGCGTTACCGAGAGCGAAATTCGAGCGGCTGAATCGTGTGTACCAAACGTACGTTACCCACCCCGCATCCCAAGGTTGCCGATAGGCGCAATGAAGACCCCTGCACTGCGCAGGCGCGGGCATCCGAACAGATGCACCCCGGATGCCACCTCCTCTCGCGGCGCCTCGCTTTTTACGCAACCTGTGGGGCATTGAATGGAACTGGGGAGACCAGAAGTGCGTTAGACGCCCACACCATTCCTGTACCTATCCGGCTATCTCCGCTGTACTAGGAAAAAGGTGCGCACCACGACGCGGCGCAGCGCTTATTCCTGACCTGCACCTTCGTCTTCACCATCGTCAGACATGTCTTCGTTCGGCGGCGGACGAGGTGCGCAGAATGCGCGCGGCAACCGCGGTAACAACCGCGGTAACAATCGAGGAGTCAGAGGAGGAGGGAACAGCAATGGAGACCAGCGCGGACGGGGTCGAGGGCGGGGAGGTAGAGGCGGAGATCAGCCCTTTCGAGGATCGAGCCGTGGGCGGGGTAGCCCAAGCCCTGCACCGCCGCCCCGTCCTGACAGGGCGCCGCGCCAAGTCTGCGATTTCTACTGGACGAACGGGACCTGCAACCGCGGTTTCGACTGCACCTTCCGTCACGATAGGCGCCCTGGCGTCGCGGAGTCGGATGTGCCCCAGGGGGAGGCGGAGGAAGTGGAGTTCTTCACGATGGAGGGGCTGTCTATCGGCAACGGCATGCAGAGGAGCGCCGACCTCAACATGAAGCCCAGCGAGGTGCACAACCACCTCAAGGTACTCCTGCAGCGGCAACTATCCCTTGTATTGGAGTCGGCGTATCGCGTCGAGAGCTTCGTCAAGATCTTCGGGAGCGTCAACAAGCGCAACCCGCATTGGGTACGTGATCCGTTCATCATATGTATCGACCACCCACTTACGTCTCTAGAACACGGACTATGCGCAGCGATTTCTGGATACCGTCGTCAACGTACGTCGTCGTGTCCTCGCTCACCACTGTCTTCTCACCTCGATCAGGGTGACGCACTGCTCCTCGTTGCTCAAGTTCTGCAATGGGATTCAGTATCGTGCGCCGCGACGACTTCCGGGCGTAACCTGTCGTTTCAAAAGGGGTACTTCCCGTTGATTGAGGTATGAGTCCTATTGCGATATTGATGGGTCACTATATACTGAGGTTGTGGCGTCAGTTCTTTGCCTGTGATATGGTATATAAGACGACGATGTCCCAGAACGTGAAGTAAGACTTATGTCACCGAACCGCCGCCATGTACTCATATTCATTGCTCGCGTCTTCAGCAAGCTCTTCACGGTCGTTAAGAACGGCTACGAGAGGATTCACAACACATTGTCGACGAACGTGGAGGCCATGATTACCGCACGGAGCTGGGCAGGCGTTGCGGGTACGCACCAGAGCCCACTAGACGGCATTCTCGTCTTTGAGGTTCTGACAACCTTCTATACTGAGTGCGTACACATCCCCTACAATGGTGTCTTGTGACTGATACCACATATGCCAGGTTCTTCGCTCGCTTCAAAAGCGCAGTCCGCGACCACCCGCAGATTCTCACCTTCGTGGAGAACCTGGCGTCCTGGTTCATCGTCTGGCGCGACGGCGTCAACAACCGCACCTTCGCCGACCCCATCGCTTCCAGTCCGCAAGACATCCGCGGCCCCACGCTTGCGCACATAGGCAAGGACGTCGAGCGCTTGCTCTCTGTCGTCCAGCGCGAGTTCGGTGTGGCGGAGAAGCAGAGGCGGCCGGGGCGCGCTGGAGGCATCTCCCATGTACAGAGGCAGGACGCGCTCGTCGCCCAGCTTACGCAGAGCTACGACGCGCCGGGAGCGCTGCGCGAGGAGGGCGTACGCCACGACAACGACTCGGCCGTGATTCAGGAGATCAGGATCGCACCGACGCACCAGGAGCTCATGTGTCCGGTCGACCCCTACCTTCCGTACTTCGTCGCCAATGCCCCGCACCATCTGCCCGCAAACTCGATGCAGAAGCACCTGGACATCCAGTTCCGCTTGTTACGCGAGGAGATGATGTAAGGGCCTCCATGCATAGCATTGTACACTTTAACTGACCACTCGGTATAGCTCGACTGTGAGGCGGTCGGTGAACGTCGTCATGAATGATCTACACGAGATGAGGACCTCAGCACTGCGCCGAGGCCAACAGCAGCGAACGACCCAGCTCGCAAACTTGTTGCGAACGGGTGGCGGCTCGTACCGCAGCAGTGGACACGACTCGGTCTTCTTCCACCTTTACTCCGGCGCCGAGTTCTCGCCCGCAAAGGCCGAGCGCCAAAAGCTTACGGTTGGCCTGCGTGTCGATGCTCCCCCAGGCGCACCTCGCGACGAGCACCCACAGAAGCGATATGAGTATTGGGAGCACAGCCGGCGTCTGTCCAGCGGCAACCTGATCGCCCTCGTCCTGTCCTCCAACGACGAGAATCGCATCTTCCTGGGCACCCTGCAATCTAATGGCGAGGAGATCGGCGAGTCCGCGCGCGCGAACGCCGGGCGAATCGAGGTCCGCGTCTCGTTCTTCGACGCCGAGATCGAGCTCTATGCGCTGCGAAACGAGGCGATCTCGAATACTCAGCAAGGGAAGTACGCGTTCCTCGTCGACAACAGCGTCTTGTTCGAGTCGGCGCGTCCATTCCTGGAGACACTGCAGGCCGCGGAGCCGACGGCTATACCGTTCGCAGACTACATCGCAAGGGAGGGAAGTCTGGCGGGCGTCCCAATGCCGCCACCGCGTTACACCCGCGCGCCTGGGTTCCGCTTCGACCTTTCGTGCTTGATGAACCCCGGGGCGAATATAGATCGCTTGGATACACAGAATGCTGCATCGATCGCTCGAGTGCGACAGCAACTCATTGACGGAAGCTATCTGGATCACTCTCAAGCACAGTCTGTGGTCGACACGCTGACGAGAGAAATCAGTTTGATCCAAGGGTGAGTACCGAATCGTACCGTACTCGAAGGCTTCGCTGACGGACTGATCAACAGGCCGCCTGGTACTGGAAAGGTTAGGCCGTGTATATCATCATTATATGAGCGCCTACTCACCAGATTGTAGAGCTTTACAGGAAAGGAACTCTTGCGGGTCCTCTTCAAAAACAAGATCAAGCCCATTGGTCAGTCACCCGTGTTCCACAGGATATGCATCTGACTGATATCCACAGTACTGATCGCCTATACCAACCACGCACTGGATCACATGTTGAGATCTGTGTTGGACGCCGGCATCACAACGAACATCGTCCGCCTGGGTTCTCGGTCTACAGATGAGCTCGTGTCGCAATACAATCTGAACGAGCTGGAGAGGGTTGCGGGACGGACATCACTGCACAGGACTCTTCAACGCGAGTACGCGATCATGAAGGAGGCGCAGGAGAAGATGGACAGCGTCATGGACACTATCCAGGTACCCTTCGTGCACTGGTCCAAAGTCAAGGAGTATCTCGACCTTCACGAGCCCGAGCTCGCGCGCAAGTTCGACGAAGACGCCCCTTTTTGGATCCAGCAGCTACATCGGTACCAACTCCAGGAGGAAGAAGAGAATGGCGAATGGACCGAGGTGGGCAAGCGAGGGAAGAAAGGCGAGAAGGGCGTGCCGCAGACGCTGTACGGATTCTGGCGTGCCGGGCTCGACCTCAGATTCATCCGCGATGTACCGCCACCTGTTCCCGCAAGTGGTCCATCTGGCTCTGCTGGGATTCTCAATAACGGCTCGGGAGTCACGGATATCGAGGCTGACGCTGAGGATGCTGACGAAAGCTCATTCTTCGAGGCTGCGCAGCCCCGCCCCGACGCCGAACCAGATCCGCGGCTGTTTTTCTTCCTGTCGCTCGGCTTTAGCTCTGTGCCTCCCATGCCGGCAAACAATCAGCGCGCTCGTAGCATTGAGCAGCTTCAGGCCACCGAGAACCCATGGAACCTAAACCTGCGCGATCGCACGCGCTTGGCAAAGCACTGGGAAGAGGAGGTCCGTCAGATGGCGTATGCAGCAAACCTGGACGAGTTCGAGCAGCGGCGCATCCAATACCTCGAGGCATGCCAGAATTACGACAATGTCAAGAATGAGGTAGAGTTGACGATCTGACCACACATGCTTTGTACTGACCCACATACAGTCTCGCCGAGAGCTGCTTCGCCGTACCGAACTTATTGGTTGCACGACGACGGGTGAGCTCACATCATTCTGTGTGTACCGGTGCCGTACTCATCATCGCTCATCAGGCGCTGCGAAGCTCGTGTCCCTGCTGAACGTGCGTGTATTCAAGCGTCGAAAATATGCCCGATCCCTTATGTTTGCAGGCAATCTCGCCAAAAGTTCTGATGGTGGAGGAAGCCGGCCAAGTCCTTGAGGCGCACATCCTCGCATCGCTCGTACCATCCGGTAAGGCGCACCGACGTCTAGATGTCGCATTCCTGAACAAGCCCCCTATAGTTCAACATCTCATCGAGATTGGCGACCCACAGCAACTACGGCCCACCTTGGCAACTTACGGTGAGTCCAACTGCTGCAGCACCTCGTTGAGCGCTGACGGAAACAACGAAAGGTTTGTCGATGGACCACTCTGTCGGTGGCCGCATCTACAAGTTCGACCGCTCATTGATGGAACGCCTCGCCGACAACGGTGCCCCCATGTCTCTCATCAATGTCCAGCGGCGTATGCGCCCGCAGATCGCCGACTATCCAAGGTATTGCACGTGTTGTCCTTCCACGTCAAGCGAGGCTAATCCAGGATAGGCTTATACTGTACCCGACGCTGAGCGATCATCCCCTGGTCGAGCAGTACCCAGATGTCCAGGGTATGAGGAAGAATGTCTTCTTCTTCACCCATACGCATCAGGAGAATGGCGAGAAGGACTCGGTTTCGAAGTTCAACATGTTTGAAGTAATGTCGTCTGTCCTATTTTCGATCCTCCTGGTCTGACAGACGTGCAGGTAGATATGATTCGCGACCTCGTCATTTATTTCCTCAAGCAAGGACCATACACCGGCAAGGGCAATATTGCTGTCCTGTGTGCATATCTTGGACAGCTGCAGAAGGTTCGCGCCGCGCTCAAGGATGCTAAGCTCGCGGTTTCTTTGGACGAAAGAGACCAAGAACAGCTCGAACGTCAAGGCGGTGAAGAACTGGAGCCTGGCGAATCATTTGAGAATGTGCAGGTTGCGAAGCATGTAAGTGCAGTGTGTTGTGAGATGATGCAGATTAGGTACTGACAGGTGCTCAGATTCGTCTCGGTACCGTTGACACCTTCCAGGGTGAAGAGGCCAAGATTGTCATTGTCTCGCTCGTCAGGAACTCCGGTGACTTTGCCGGGGACTCGCCCATTGGTTTCCTCAAGGTCGTGAACCGCATCAATGTCGCCTTGTCAAGAGCGAAGCATGGCCAGTACATCCTCGGAAATGCAGCGAATCTCCGTCATAACGCCACCTGGTCAAAGATCTTGGACGAGATGGAGGCGAAGGACCAAGTCGGTACCGCGCTGCCTATCATATGCCCGCGCCATCCAGACACGACTCGCGAGATCGACGGGCCCAACCAGCTTCCGCTGGAGGCTCCGGAAGGCGGTTGTCTTGCCCGCTGTGACTATCAGCTCAAGTGTGGGCATACGTGCCAGTCGGTGGTACGTGAACCTACAAAATATATCCAAATCAATCATTGAATTCTTCCCAGTGCCATCCCGACCTTGAGATGCACGGTCGGATGAAGTGTACAATGCCTTGTCCCCGTATCAAGTGCCCTCGACAACATCCTTGCCCTAGCGAGTGCGGACAGCCTTGTGGCGACTGCGAGTTCCCCATGTACAACGTTCAACTCCCTTGCGGACATGTTGCTGCGCGCGTTAGATGGTACGGTAATTCCATGAGTACGGCTTATTTGCAAGCTGACCGTGCCTACAGTCACGACATGGAGGACCTTGCTTCCGTCAAGTGCAGGGTCAAAGTCACGAAGCAATTGCCCCTTTGCGAGCACACTGCAATGGTAGAATGCCACCGCGATCCCGCAAAAGTCAACTGCAAAGCGGTCTGCGGGCTCGCGATGCCTTGCTGCTCTCGCAACTGCTCGGCCCAATGCTTCCAGTGTCGCCAGCTTACGGCACCTCAAGCCAGCACCCGCATCGAGCGCACGATTCATCAGAGCCACCCGTGCGAGCGCAAGCTATACTGTCAACACCTCTGTGGGTTGGCTTGTGCGCAGGACCATGAATGCAACGATGCGTGCCAACAAGCCTGCCGGATGAGCTGTGTTCACCACGAGTGCAGGAAGCCTTGCTCCGAGCCCTGCCCTCCTTGCATGGAGCAATGCCCGTGGTCGTGCGCCCATCAGACTTGCCCCGTTCCGTGCGGCTCAGTAGGTCTTTTCCTCGCTTTGCTAGTACTTGAGATTGAATCTATGTTCAGATATGTTCGCGCCTGCCTTGCGACGAGCCGTGTACGACAATATCTGATGCGTGTGGGCATCGTTGTCCCTCGAGTAAGTCATTCATTATAGCATTCACACATTCTGCTGACGCCTTCGGCGAAGTCTGCGGGGAGCCCTGCGACCAGCAAGCCTGTATTGAGTGCTTCACCGAAGATCAAAAGGCTCAGATCGTTGTCGACCTCATCATGGGGGAGACGGCTGCCGATCTCGACCTGGGCGCTTCGGGCATGAACAGTCGCATCATCACCCTCGCATGCGGCCATATCTTCACTGTGGAAACGCTGGACGGCCATTGCGGGATGTCCTCGTTCTATGAGGCCGAGTACGCTTCTGACGGCACCATCTCGCGCTACGTCGATGTCAAGGCGCCGCCGGTCGACTATCAGAACCCGCCCTCCTGTCCTACGTGTCGAGGTCCGATCACGGCGCGGCGGTATGGACGTGTTGTCAAGCGAGCTCACCTCGATATACTCGAGCGCAATGTCGCCAGTTCCATGTCCAAAGCGCTGGGCGCCGCGACGCGCGACATCGGCTCTCTGGACAACCGCCTGTCCGAGCTCGAAAGTGCAGCCAAGACCATTAAGAGCGCCCAAGTCAGCAAGGCGGGCGGGGAGCTAGACGCAGTGCTCACGACATGGCGCGCGGCCCAAGGCAACGCTAAGGAAGACGAGCCGATGCCGGTCAACCTATTCGACGTCACGGTGGCACGAGGCTTTGGTAGCGAGGAAGCGAAGACCTGGAGGAAGGCCGTCAAACCGTTGTTCGACGCATACAAGAAGATCGTGAAGGTCGCCGCGACAAAGGGCCCGCACGTCCGCACCTACCAAGCGGCCCTCGCCACTCTGTACCGTCTCGAGCACGACGCCATCGTTCTTGCAGGCACATCCACCACTCCGGAGCCCGACGCCATGCGCATCGTCGACAAGAAGATCGGCCAGCCGCCGCACAAAGCCGATACACGCTTCCAGGTGGACGCCTTCATGTACTCCGTCGAAATTCGCCTCCGCGTTGCGCAAGTCGGTCGCGCACGCTACGATGCTCTCGGCAGCGCCGCGGGAAGTGATGAACAGAAAGCGGTCCATCGCCAGCTATGGTTCACGTTCTTGGAGGTCGTCTACGCCAGTTGTTCTGCGGACACGGCGAAGGCGCTGGAGATGGCGAATAGGTCTTGTGCGTCAAGACAGGCAGCGCGATGCGCTCTGTTGGGCCTACGGGTCGACATGGAGAAGTACCGCTTCTTTGTTTTCGTGCGAAGGGAGACGCAACTCCGGTTGGGTAAGTATCACGGCGAGCAACGCTCGAAGTTCGTACAGGACATACGCGACCAAGAGGCGAAAGCGCGCAGACAGCTCTCGGTCGAAGAAAGCAAGTACGTCGCCGCTCGACCTTGTCGCACTATGTCGGAACGTCAGGCCGAGCGCAAGTGGTATCAAGACAACTGCACCGCCAAGGCAAACAGATATGTCGAGGAGTACGGGAAACTTGCGGAGCACATCCAGAGCGACACAGCGTATGCGCCGCTCTCAACGTCGGAGATGCAGGACATTGTCCGCAGCATGGGCTTCGGTGAGTGGACACCGCTTCGCTAGACGGCACGGACGCATTGCTGACATCGGTCAAGGCTATCGTGGGCACTTCTACAACTGCCAGAACGGTCATACCTTTGTTATAGGAGAGGTATGCTCATCACCTTATCCATCTATATCTGCTAATAGCTGGTGTCATAGTGCGGAGGCGCCATGGAGACGGCAAGATGCCCCGAGTGCGACTGCCCCATAGGAGGATCGAATCATCAACTGCATTCGTCGAACACGCGAGCGATGGAGTACGAGAACCTGGCGAGAGAGCAAGGCGGTCTGGATCCTCACTGGGATTGGGGACGGGGTGCTTAGACGCGGACTGATGCATGACTGTACGATATCGACGGATTGAACTTGAATTTGTTTGTTTGTTGTACAATGCCATAGTCGACTCCTACTTCTACTGTATGTACGAGCCAAATCAATAGACACTTTGGGTACGAGTACACGCTGTGCTATCGTCATGCACGTCGACAAAGCAGAGGCAGACGTGACTCGAGTTATTCTGGACCCTGCCCGCTTGGACGTAAATTCACAAGTGCAGGTCGACCCAGACGTAAAGGAGCATAGTCAGTCCGAGGAAGCGAACTGCGCCTTCCGTTTGAACCAGGGGTGCGTCGGGACCGAAGGCAGCGGCAGTCGCGAAGATCGTGACTCCTGGTCGATGAGGCCCTATATCTAGGTCGCGCAGAGTGGCAGTGAGCAGCAATCTAGAGTTGTTCTCCTCTACATCACCTCACCAGCCACCTTTCTCTCGACGTTACACGAGTCTCGCACATCATGGGCGACACGCACTACTGGACCATCAAGAACGGCGAAAAGTGGACGAGCGTCTGGGACGCCGTCGTCGGCGACATTCACCGCATCGTCGACTACGTCCAAGCGCACCCCGAGAGCATGGGGTTTCGCAAGGGCCGCACGCAGCCCTGCGTCGACGTCCGGTTCAAATACCACTACGTCGTCATCAACGATGCTGTCGAGGAGGCGGAAAGCGTGATTTTGCAGCGCAATAAAAGGGGATTCGACTGTTGCAAGTCTGTCTACCACTCGTTCGACATCGTGTTGCAGGCGATGCTGCTGCGGATGCACCATTACATGGGCGACGAGGGCTTGGATATTTCCAGCGACGTGGAATGGGACGAGTGGGAGCGCGGTGTAGGGCTGGTGAAGAAGGTCTTTGAAGTTGAGGAAGTTCAGAAGCCGGAGAACATTGAGGACTAGCGATGGAAGAAGTGAGGTCAATCCGTAGCCTATAGAATTTTGGAAATGTCATCGCAATCCGCGAGTTAGCGCGAGTACTGTATAGACCGGAATCGCGAGCTGTCTGTTCAATGTTGATTGAATGCGGCAAGGGCCGAGACGCGTGACGAAGTTCAACATGCACGTGCGCAAAGTGGCTCTACGGACTTTGCCGGACAGCTGCATAGCTGGCGCAGGCCGATCTTCTCACGGTCCCGTTATCCGGATTGGGATTGAGGTCCAGCCGCTGTCGTACACAACCACCCCAAGCTTCACCTCAAGATGGTTCGTCGTTATGCTGCTCGTATATGGAACCTTTGACTGACCATCGAACAGACGAAGCGCACGAAAAAGGTCGGAATTACCGGAAAGTACGGTACGGTGAGTAACGTTCACTTTGGAGGGACGCGTTCGACTTGAGGGGATGGCGTATCAAACTCGAGCGGCGCGATCCTTAGTACAATGGACGTGTGCTGAGACGATCTATAGCGTTACGGTGCCTCCCTGCGTAAGCAGGTGAAGAAAATGGAGATCTCGCA
>JAMQCK010000105.1:0-64696 GCA_024196135.1 Pleurotus ostreatus/Saccharomyces cerevisiae fusant | reverse complement strand
GCGTGAGCGGGCGCTTAAGGGCAGTCGAGGGCTGAGGTAGCCCGTCGACTGAAGATCGTATGAGCCCTCGCCAGCGGAGTGTCCGCGGCGAGGGCGGTCGGGCGACTGAGCCCTAGCCAGCGGTCTCCCGCGGCTCGGGCGAAGCGAGTTCCAGCGCCCTGGCCAGCGGGTGACCGCGGCTAGGGCGTACGTAGGGGCGACGAGTCCAAGAAACCAAGATGATGATTAGAAGTAAGTAGTGTTTGTACGTATTGCGTGTCTATTCTATCGGCGGGTTCCGGCCCGCATGTCCGACTGTAGGTCCCTGTATGTCCATCCACATCACAGAAGGTGCGTCAGTCGAAAAATGTACTGAAGACGTTTGGACCCCTGCTCTGCTATATCCAGAGCGTACGCGCCCTCGGCATGTGAGGTCTAACTCTACCGCAACAAGGCCATTCTGTATCGTCTGACCCATGTTTACCAGCTGGTGGGAATATGATAGGCTGTAAGGGTGGCATATATAAGGCTTGGGCGTAGCAGGGCATCCGCCAGCATCCTGCTAATTGTTTCTGCGTCATCAGGCTCCCATATCACTCTGCCCTATCATGTACGTCTACTGTGGCAAGATCACTTGGCTCCAGCAGGCCGAGAACGAGTGTATCACCTTCGTCTTTCCTGCCGGTCTCGCGCTGAAGGACCCGGTTTGCGCGTACTGGCAGTGGTCCGATCAAGCAAAGACGAACAACCATCAGGTGAGCTGAACCACTGTTTTCCTAGCAGGACTTCTCTGACGATCGTGCTAGTATGGCAACATCAACACCGTCACGAAGACCGACGTCGAGTACAAGATCAGCTTCGCTGTAACCGACTACCTATTCGACGCGGAATTCACCCCTGACCTCCAGTCTATGACGATCAAGATGTACACCGCTACGCAGACGGAGCCCTCGGTCTCGACGTTGCGGCTGTATACAACAGCTCTCAGTCTCGTTCCGTCTACCAAGGTTTACACCGGCAAGTTCAGCTGGTGGATCCACGCGACGAACGAAATGATGACGCTGGTCCTCCCGAACGGCATCTCTGCTGGCGCGCCCGTCGGTCTCTACTTCCAATTCACGGTTAACTGGAAAAATCTCCCCAAAACACTCTACTGCGTCAACTCTACCTTCCACACCGTGCAAACATCCGCAGGCCAGATCAAGGCCTCCTTCAACAGCGCTTACTACATGTTTGACGCTATCATCTACCCCGGTACCAAGAACGCTAAGGTCACCATGCGCGAAAATGCAACGAACAGGTCATACGACCTTGTGCAGAACGACTGGAGGCAGGCTCACCGTAAGAAGGTATGTTCGTGATTACTCGTCAGCGCATCGTTTCTCAATGCACCAATGTCCCAGGCTCTCATCGTTCGTTACGGGACGGGGATCGACAGCGGCATTTCCCTCCTTCGTGAGACACTCACGACGGACCTGGGCTTCGACGCCGGGGACGTCGAGATGCTGTACTACAATTCCGAGCCTGCCAACGCGTCCGCGGTGGTGTCGGACGGGCAGGGGGCACCTACTGCAACACGCTTCAAGTCGAAGCTGACCAGCTTCCTCTCGAGCGCCGAGTCGGGGGACGTGCGCTTCCTATACCTAGACACCCTTGGGGCCGCTCTGCCCGACGGGGAAAGTACCGGCTCAGCGGACGAGGAAAAGGGCTTGATCTTGGCCGAGAACGAGCAGGGGACGGGGACGGAGATTATCTACAACGACTGGCTGGCGACTACTATCCGTGAGGTAAGTCGTCAACCTTTAAGTCATTGTGTGGATATCTGATCCACATGCCAGAATCTCGCTGGTGGCGTCAATCTCACTATCCTCACCTCGTCTTGTTTGGGCCGAGAGATGATGAACACGACGGCCGCGACAGGTGGAATCCTGCTATCGGCGTGTCATGAGACGCAGTCCAACACCAAAGCTCTGCAGGTTGGTAACAACAAAGTCGATCCGTGGATGTACGCCGTCGTCGCTGTCATCAAGAAGCATGTAAGTGGCCTATGTTACTGTCTATATCTTCATCGCTGAAACGCGTTCGTCTAGCTCAAGGAAAAAAGCGGCGTGCCCACTTACTCCTCCTTGTTCAACGACGCCAAGAAGTTCATCGAGTCGCAGCTCGGCCGCCCCTCCCTCGACGCTGATAAATATAAGGGCCCCAGCACCAATGAACTCAGCCCGACCAAGCGCGGCGTTGACACGAGCAATCAGGACCCTCAGCTCATTTTCATCAACGGCTACGTCAACCCGCACGAAGAGAGGTTCCTATTCCCCTTCGTGGCTCCGCGCGGCGGTCAGGCTGGCGAAGGGGTTGTGCGTTTCCCTCGGGACGAGTACCCGACACACTTGGAGCTGTAGGAAGAACAAACTTAAATTTACCTGTGAATGGGGAACACCCAATACCACCGCAGCCCTGTTGGATACTACGATTGATTGACTCTTCTATGTAGCTCTCTTGCCTTGATTGCCACGTATTGCGATTATCACTGAAGTTGTGGAGCACGCGCTGAAGCCTCTAATTTTTTCTCTCTCGATCAGACCATTTCCTCGAATACAGAACATGATTTGAGAGGAATGGACATCTGGGATAGCCCGCTAGTTGTGGGTCCGCTCTTCGGGAGTTGCCGAGAAAGACAAATGAACGATGACGGTCGTGATACAGTGATTGGGATTGTGTCCTCTGCGTCCATCTTCCCCTCATGCTCCATCGACGGAAAGCTGCTCTTCTTTCGCGGCATGCAAGATTCATACTGTCCTTGGGCAGCTCATAACTATGAGTCCGAGTCTCTCGGGTTATGTCTCGAACATGGACCATAGTCGCGCACGATCGCCTGTCTCAGCGGGGTGGGATGGCACAGGTATATAAGCCCAGCGGACGCTCTGCAGCAAGGGGCGACTCCGACATAACCCTTTCCCCCCACATTCCCCCGGAGACCTGCTCAGAATGGCCTGCACAAGCTCTCCGACGGCGACGCGAACTCATACGGTCACGAACTCTGTGCAAATCGTGTCGACCTCTGTAGCCGTCGTGACGGGCGATGGAACGACGTCGACTTTCGAGACGACGGCGTGTGGGTCGGACGGACTGTGCCCCACCGTGGTTCAGACAATCGTAATCCCAGGTGCGTGGTCAACGACGTGATTACTCTAGGCTTAAGCTAATCCTGCTGTTGATCAGGTCCTGAGAGCACATCTACGGCGTTCATAACGAACTATGAGGCCTCAACATCGGAGTCAGTTGAGACACTGTACGGCCAGTCTTGCGCAGACGGGAACAATCCTTCCTCTACCGGGGCCGGTGCCGCGACTACTGCGACTTCGCAACAAGCATCGGAAACCACCTTCCTCACCTCCTCCGTCGTCACATTCACCTCTTCGCGCGTCACCTCATCCGACGGCTCGATCATCACCGTCCCCGTCACCTTGACCTCCACCGGTGTGAGCACGGCGACCGGTTCCACCACGAAAAGCACCAGCGCCTCACACAGCACCACCAGTAAAGGGGCTATCATCGGCGGTGTCATTGGTGGCGTAGTTGGCCTCGCCCTCATCGCCCTCGCTGTCTACCTTTGCTTGGCATCGCGGCGGAAGCGCCGACACCAATGGGATGGAGTCTTTGAGGACGTTCTCTATCGTCCTCCCTCAGACGGCGCACACCTGCCCATCGTTCCCTTGGACGTTGACGCAGACGAACCAACCTGGCGCGGCGGCGGCGCTCCAGGCAGCCACCCTCCCTATGAAGATAGCGATCCTGCGGCTGTTGCAGGCGCCGGTGACCAGCAAATGTCGGAGGTTGCCACCATAACGCCCTTCCCACCGCCATCCTCCGTCCCCTCGCTGCGCACCGACAGAGAACTCTTCGTAGCAAATCCTGATCTCGCTGGGTCCTCGCAAGACATCACGACCAGCTCGGAGCGCCATGCAACGGTAGACGAGCACTCGGAAGAGGTGTACGATCCCTACGCGCCGCACGCCCAAGCGCACCCTTTTAGCAGAGACAGGAAGCATCGACTCGTCCATTTGGATGGTGGCAGGTACCCGCAGCACGCCGACCTTCCCCCGCCGGCATATCATGAGCAGTGATTTTTTGCTGTGGATGGCCATCCTTCAGTATCTTAGGGGATTTGCTTCATTTGCTTCATAGCGTTCACGAATGATTATTCGCCATTCGGGCTTACCAGACAAAGCTATTCGGAGCTTGCCGTTGATGGGAAACCGGGAGTAGATTCATGTGGGCGCCTCCTTCCCTTCCATGTTTGGCTATCTCTGAAAAGTGTTATCTTCCCTCAAGACTCTCCTCGACAAGGCTGTGCTCATGTATGTCTTCCCTGACGCTCTCAGTGACCTATACAAATCGCAAGGACGAGAACCAGGCAAGGGCAGGAATGGTGATTCGTATCTGCTACCGAGTCCGGGCGCCCCTTTTACCAGGACCCCGGAATATACGCATGGAGGCCGTCCTGGAAAATCCGGCTTTGGCGCACATTTATCCGTTTTTTTCTTGGGCCTTTGGCCCCCAAATTCATCCGTTTTCGGGAACGGCCTCTTGGGACCCCCAGGATTTATCCTGGGGGGCCGCAACGCCCCTTTGTTGATCGGCGCCATCACGACTGCCATATCAGGAAGACTGGCCCGAGAAGCGGCCTCAACGATGTCCTTGGCTCCCTGCCGCAGCGCGGCGGCCATGCTCTCACTTCATAACGATACATGAAGCCTCCCTCGACAAAACGTTGAACCCCGATTTTTCTGCAAGTCGTCCACTCTCTGTATTTGACATAGCCACCAGCGAATTCTCCTGTTAGATGGCCGAATGAGAAAATTCGGGTCTCAACGTTTTGTCGAGAAGATATATACAGTGTGAATGCTGCTCAATTTGGGTAGAACGGCACATCTTAGATGGACATCTCCTCGAAGGAAGTATGTCACCTAGATACCTTCACTCGGAGACAAGGGGTAGAGGCTGGCTCACACGCAACTTAGTAGACATTTCCCTGACCGTGACTTGCGCCCCCTCATTTATCCGCTTTCCTGTGACGGCCTCCAAAAATGGCAATAAAATCGGCAAAAATCCCATTTTTCTCCTCGGGTCCGCACAGGCGGTGCGTACAGCGCCTGCAATAGTAAGAAGTTGTTAGTGCAAGCCCAAAGAATAAACGCTCTCAAGGTCCATGAAAAAAGCTACCGCGCGCACCGCTGTTCTTCGGAAGATCAAGTCTGACAGTGGGAGAAAGTGCCAATGAGCGTGGGGAGCTATGAGGTTTCCTCCCGTCCCCCAGAACTTGCTCATAGAATGGCTCAATGGTCTGGCGCGCGTCCCAATTGGAGGGCGGCCGGTGGTTCGAACCGGGGTTCAGGTATCCGTTTTTTCAGGACGGCTTCAGCGCATACCCCGTACATATCCGCGTTTTTGGGCCGGCCTCCGCGCCCTCAAGCTCCCAATTTATCCATTTTTTGGACCGGCCTACCGGCCGGGACCCCCAAGATTTATCCGCACCGCTGGACGGCCTTTGTGCGTATATTCCGGGGTCCTCTTTTACCTTCCTCCCGGTGCCCCTTGTTATGTCTTAGTGCGGAAGACTCAATCGAGAACGTTGACTTTTGACACGCAAATACAGAAAAGCTGGACACGGATACAGAAATTTGGCACGCGAGTCCCGGGCGCTGGCAGTTGCATTGAGGTCAATGGCACACTGACAGCGCCGCATTGTCTGGGCGTGCTGGGCATCGCCTATTAGTACCTGTATAGGGGATTGTCGCTTCTCGCCGTTGTGCATTCGCGCACCCTCCATCCTCAACGAGTTCACCGCCATGTCGTGCTCGACATTCGCAACGACGACGCGGACTGATACAGTCACTACGTCCACTCCGGTCGTGTCGACCTCTATCTCTGTTACAACAGGCGAGAGCTCGACTTCCGTGTACGAGACGACGACTTGCCAGGGGGATGCGTGCTCGGTCTTGACGCAGACGACTGTGATTCCAGGTGAGCTCTTCTTGCGCCTACGGCTGAGTTAGGCAATACGCTAATCGACATTATCATCATAGGCGCCGAGTCCACGACAACTGCACTCTTCACTACCTACGAAGAGCTCACCTCGACCTCCTTCGAAACCCTCTACGGTACTAGCTGCACCGAATCTGACACCACGACCACCTCCACAACTTCTGATACATCTACCACTTCCACTTCCTCATCCTCCTCCACTACCACATCTTCTACCTCCACATCTACCTCCACCTTCGTCACTTCCTCCATCGTCACCCTCACATCCAGCCGCATCACTTCTTCCGACGGAGCCGTCCTGACTGTCCCCGTCACCCTTACCTCCGTCGAGACAAGCACAGCGACTGCTATCGCCGCCGCTTCCGAACCCGGCAAGTCGAGCAACGCGGCGGTCATCGGCGGCGCTGTAGGCGGAGGGCTGGGTGCGATCTTGCTTTTGCTGTTCTTGATATTTTATATAAGGTGCGGTTTCCGACTAGACGCCTTGTTGCAACTAGTAAGCTGACGATCGTGCAGGCGGAGGCGCCGTCGCCATCTATGGGACGATGTCTTCAACGAAGACGATCTGAGCAAGTCACCGCAGGAGCTTTTCAAGACACCGGTCGGGGCTGGCGATGGCGCGCATCTGCCCGTCGTCGCAGCGGACGACGAGCCGAGATGGGTGGGCGGAGCGCCTGTGCGGTCGCCGACGATGCCGCGGGCACCCGCTTCGTATCCCTCGCAGGGTTCCGCGTCGTATCCGGCTCAGAGTCCTGCGTTATATCCCATGCAGGGTTCGACGTCGTACCCGGTCCAGGGTTCTGTGACGCATCCCGCGCAACCCATATCACCGTCCACGACGTCGTACACATCTGCGACATCGTATACGTCCGCATCGACGTCGCAGCCGGTGTCGCCGATGTCGTTCCCCTCGCCATCCGTGTCCCCACCGGCGACGTCGTACAACGAAAAGCGCAAGTCGCCCACGCTGCCGCCACGGTCACCGCTCAGGTCGCCGCGTGCGTCCGGCATCGACTACGGTCAGGCGGGTCCTTCGTATGACCACCACCAGGCTGGTCCTTCGTACGACCAAGCTGGTTCCTCGCAGAATCAAGCTGGACCTTCGTCTCCGCCTGCCCCTCGACTTGGTCCGTCTCAACCGGCTGAGCCTTCGCGGCCCGCTTCCCAGGTCCAGGAGGAGAGGATCGAGTACCTTCGCGACCGCAAGACTCCCCTAGTCCACCTCGACGGCTCGCGGTACCAGGATCAGGAGCCGGGCGACCAGCCGCCGCCAGCGTATGAGCAGTGAAGAGGTTGAGAAGTACTAGCATTGGGAATCGTATCGGACGAAATCTTGTAGCATTAGGCAGTCATCGGGCGCATTTGTTGTATCTTATATAGGGTTTATGGATTCTCGTTGTCGGTACAAGATACACCTCACATATCATGGGCAGCTTCAATCCGTATAGATCCGCGAAGCTTCAACTTCCGCGCTCGAAACTCTGCAGCGCCCATATCGTCAACCGATTGTCCTTGCCGCCAGCAATGAGCCAACGCTCGCGCTCTGCCGAGTCTCCCTCGTCGTCCGAGTCTGAGTCATTTGCAATGTCTTCTGCAGCAGTCGATGACTTCGCCGAAGTGTCTTCGTCTGGAGGTCTAGTCGCATCTTCCTCTGCCTCCGTCGTTGCGCCGTCGTCTTCGTCTTGGCGAGTAGGAAACTGTGCTCGCGCCGCCCTCGAATGCGCAAACACCAGTGCCTGAACGCTCGTCTTGTGGTACCGCAGCGTACCGAGGGGCTTGAGGGTCTTCGTCGAGTAGAGACGAATGCCCCCATCCCACCCGCCTATCGCGCACACGCGCCCGTCGTCCCGGATTGCGACGCAGGCGTTGCCGGGGTGCTTTGTTCTGTGGGTGGTGGAGGCGGCGGAGGGGTTGGTGCCCTGGATGGAAGATGAGACGCGTTAAGCTGGTATGCGAAGAAAGATACTGAAGACCACGAAGGGTCTGATGCGCACGTTCAGGTCATAACCCCCAATCAAATGGTCCGCGGAAACCGTGAGCGCAAGCGCGTTGTCGCGCGTGACGGCCATGGCCATGACTGAATGGAACTTGAGCTTGTGTGTCGATGCAAGACGCTCGTTCACTTACCCGACTCTGCATGCACCTTACTCGTCCAAACCACATCCCACCCCTTGCCCTCTACCGTCTTCTGCCCGACCGGCGCGGTGCACTGCCTGAGGATGACGCCGCCGTGCTCGTAGGCGCAGAGGAGGCGAAGATTGGATGTGGCTGTCGATGAAGAGGGAGAGGCAGTGGCTTGAAAGAGGTGGAGGGACATGATGATTCCTGCGAGGTTACCGTAAGTCGTTGTTGGCAGGGAGGAATACGAGAGCGCGAGCATTGCGAGGTATTGGGGGCTGGGAGAGGAAGGGAGATGCATAGGGGGTGTGAAAGCCACACGCACCCGTCTTGTCATTGCCTCGTCCGTCAAGTGGAACCGCAGGCGCGTCCTTGGGTTTGCCGATGGCAGCATGTAGGCGATCGCGCGAAGGGAGGTTCCAGATGTCAGCCTGCCTGGCGAATGATGTGAGAGATGATTCGGTGAGCTGGTCAGTGAGAGCGTCATACACAGGATGAATCCACGAGATTTGGCAGCGCTATCAATGGTACTGAGCCCGAGCGATGAAGCAGAGAGAATCGGCAGTAGTTCAGGGCGTTGACGTCCATGGTATAGGTAGGCTGTTTGAGTTCTTGCTGTTGCGTCGATCCACCTGCCACTGGTACAGCTGACCCTCCCAGCTGAGCTGACGCGGGAAGCTCTCGCGGTCGTGGCCAAGCATGCAGCTTGTTATCCCTCCCGTGCCTTTTCAGAACCGTCAGCCACCCCGCCGGTCGTGCTCAACTGTACCACGCACGTAAGCAGTACATCACCCACTTCCTCAAGGCCCAAAATTGCGTCCGTATGCGCCTGCCAGGATGCGATCGTGCGCAGAGTACGCGTCGAGGTGACGAAGACCCAGCCGGAGGCATCGCCGGAGTACACGAGCGCGTTGTTGGGGGATATGTGAAGGGCGCTGATGGCGGCGCGGTGCGCCCGGAGGATGTGCGTAGGTGCCGCAGGGGTGGGCTGAGGCATTGGGTGAAGTGAACGACTTGGGTGGTGTGGGTATCGGGGAAGGAGGCGCGTCGATCCTGAGCAAGTCCGGATCGTCGGGACGAAGATCCGGTAAGCGCTGACGCCGAGTGGCGTGGCGGGGCTGTTCTTGACTCTCATTGCAGTGTCCTTGACCACGTCCGTTCACCTGGATCTCCTACGTGTCTGTGCCTATATATGACTGCCTGACTCTTCTGATATATTCGTGTGTGTTCCCCTCTGCCATCACCCTACGCGCACACCAATCACGACCTCCTCGCATGATCACCAAGCTCCTCAACAGTGTCAAGAAGCCCATGACTTCTATCCCTGGCTCAGACATTGCTATCTACCCCACGACCTTGAAGTCTCCAACAGAAGTCGTATACGTAGAATACGAACCCGGTCAACCCCTACCGCCCAAACCCGGCGACGACTGGACGCGCTTCGTCTGCATAAGCGACACACATAATCGCAGCTTCCCGGTCCCTGAAGGGGATGTGCTACTTCACAGGTGAGAATATGAAGCCGCAATTGAGGAAAGATGAGCTTAATGGAAGCGAATATTCAATAGTGGCGACCTCACCGATCTGGGCCGCTTGAGCGATTTCAAGCTTACCATGAACTGGCTGTATAGCCTGCCGCACAAGACTAAGATGTGAGGAGGAACTCGTCACCATATTTGTGTCTGTCTCTCATCGCAAGCCATCAGCATCATTGCTGGCAACCACGACCTTGCTCTGCACAAGGATTGGTATGAAATGCACTATACGCGCTTCCATGGCAAGGGCAACAAGCAAGTGCGTATTGTCCCTTTATATCTTTCATGATATCCTCTCCTCGAACCTTCTACATCGTACTCACTCCCCGTCTGCATCTTCCAGGACTACAACGTCATCCACGACCTCCTCACTGGGTCCAAGGCCCGCAAATCCGGCATCGTCTACCTCGAGGACGAATCATACACCTTCCGCACAAAAGAGGGCGGCAGGGAATGGAGTGTATATGGGTCACCGGTGAGTAAACTTTGGACACACGAGGAAACAGAAGAAGCTGAATGCCTACCCCAAGTGGTCTCCATGGTTCCACAACTGGGCTTTCAACTACACGGCGGAGGAGGCGGAAGGTAATTGTGCTCCCCCTCGTCTGTTATCCATTTACCGACCAGCCTCCGTGCAGCGCTCATCGCCAAATTCCCCAAGACCGACATCCTCCTCACGCATGGCCCGCCCTACCATATCTTCGACCGCACGAACACGAGCGACCTGCCGGGGTGAGTGGAATCGACTCCCGATGCGTGCTAGACAAGTCATTGACGACACATTCTGAACCTCAGTTGTCTCGCCCTCCGCCGCCGCCTGCCCTTCCTCAGGCCTCGGATACACCTCTTCGGTCACATCCACGAAGACCACGGAGCGAGGATCCATGGTTGGAAGGAGGGCGTCGACCCTGCATCCTCCAACCCCACCTCCGACCCAAGCTTCGCCGACCTCCCGCCCATGCATGCGCTTAACCTGCTCGATCCCGAGGCCGAGCGCGAGCTCGTCGAGGAAGAGAATGATCCCGAAAGTCGCTTGCAGTACGACCCCGGCCGCCCGCCACCCACGCACGACGAAGATCTCAAGAATGCGAAGGAGCGTACGGTGTTCGTGAATGCGGCGGCGTGGCCGATGGGGAAGTTGGCGTGGAGGGAGGTTAAGGTGAGATTCTTGTGTTCACTTGCTGCGCCTGGGTGTCCATCGCTCGTGTGTGGCTAACGAAGGACACACAGGGCGAGGGGCAGACAGATGGCGACGGGGACGTCAACATGGGCAACGCGCCGAAGAAGGCGAAGACGCCCTTCGGCGGGCCGGGGTTTCAGCCGGTGGTGGTGGACTTGAAGGATTGAGGGTTGGAATTACTGTATAGATATGTGCGTCACTCTTGAGCGAAGGTTCCTCTGATTTTGAGGCGCATGCCAGCAAAGGTGTAGGATGGACGGATTTGTGGCGCGAAATACAATAGGTGCGTCTTACAACGCGTCCATCACCCCACCACGACGAACGGCTGACCACAATATGTGGCAGTATACCTGTCATCCCTTCGCGCGTGTAGCACTCAACGTGACTCGTGCCCAATATCGATTGTTTGAGTCAATACCCATCTACGCGTCTCTGGAGAGGCGGCGAGCCGTCTGGGGTCACCTGCCAATCAGTTTCTTCATCTGGCCAATGGGACATCAACAGCCACTCATTTCCCTGTTCTACTGCTCTTCTCCCCAGCCAATGAACATCGACCGCCATTCCAGGCCAGTTGTCAAACACGACGACCACTGACCACCCATTGCCTACATGTTGCCCATTGCTTCTAGTCAGCTGCGCTTCAGTTTCCCATTCACTCGCACCCTTTGCCACAATTCAGTCCACCTCCGCTCATCGACCGCCGCGGTCTACTTGGGTAGCCGTTGGCAGTCAGCTGCGTCTCTCGTGCGCCTTCCAATTCGTCGCTATCTCCTCCTCCGATCACCCACATTCTGTTGGCTGTTATACACGCCTTTTGTAGGCTCTTACGCGCCGATGTGGTAGCCATTGACGCACCGATAGGTCAGCTGCTCCTCAACCGCGTCTGTGGTCGTCCCGACTACGCCCTATGGTCACCTGCGCTCCGATTACTCCCTTTGGCCACCACGACCGCGCCCGCCAGTCACCTGCACCTCATTCATAGCTGGCGAGCAACGGGAATGAACGGGTAGGTTTCCTAGGGTATTGTGGCGCTCCCGGTTTGCGTCGAGGCGTCCCGGTCTGCAGCGAGACGTCGAGGATCGGGCATTTATGTGTGAGAAACTCACTACTGTTAAATGGGCGGCAATTGACTCGATCAGTAGCGCCCGGTCGATGCACTGCTGGATGGCGCTGGTTGGTCGACATCGAGCAGGTGGGTGCTCGCATCGACCGACTGCTGCTCACCGCCCACCAATCTTTCAGCGGGCCGCCACGAACCGACCACTCGTCGTCCGCTGATCACTTGCTCAGGTGCTCGGCATCGACCACTCAAGATCGACGATAGGTGTTTGCCCCTACATCATCAAAACCGTAACTCCTAGTCAAGGAGCTGGGAAATGCTGGAGGAGCTCTTCTTAGATCAGAACTCTCCTAGGACCGACGCCGACGCCCTCGTCCCATGACGCCTAGGACCTTCGCTCGCGACTTCGAGCAACTCCCCCACGAAAGTCTGGGCCACTTCATCGCCCAGAATTTTGGCCAACTCCCTGAGGGATGCTTGGATTACCCTCTCGACTTCGGGAAACTCCCCCACGAACGCTAGGCCTAGGGGACGCCGCCGTCCCGCGGAGATGGATTCTCGGGGCGCTACACGCTTTTAATTTGGTGAGGCGAGTTGTCCGTGTATGAACGGCGCCCGACCGTCGAGTTGTGTTTGCTGACAGACGGAATTTGTGGCACACCACCGCAGTCACGAGGTATTTGGTGGAGCCGCTCATCAATGAGGCTTTTCACGAGAATGCAACTGAACGAGCTACTTAGGTGAGGGGGATGACTTGCATGCTTTTGGAAAAACATCGAGCTCATAGATATCCGCAGAATGACGATGCACCTGTTCTCGGGCGCGCCGGGCATTCTTCCTCCCTGCGCAGCGATTATTGACGAATAAATCCCTCACGTAGTGCGCCTCCGCGGCCTTGCGAGTTTGCGGACGTATCTCCTTCCTGTTGCGCCCTCACGGCATCCCCAGCGCAGTGAGCTTTGGACTTCCCGCAGCGCAGCCAAGATGGGGCTTCCCGCAGCGCAGCCAAGATGGGGCAATTCCCCGCGCAGCCAGCGTCGGACAATCCCTCGCGCCGGCACAGCCCTCTCAACATCTCGCGCTGATTTGGCGAGGTTGAAGCAGGTGTTGTACCGCGCCGAGCGCTTGGCTGCTGTCGTGTCTAGGTCGTGTCACCTTCAACAAACACTGATGTTGTGCAAACAGTGCTATATAGCGTCCGAGGTTCGCTCTCATACTACTGCAAAGCGCCCGGCCTCGCGTACTGCTGTATAGCGCCGAGACCCAAACAAACTTTGTCTGGCGCCAAGATCCAGACGACCATCATCTAGCGCCGTGACTCACACGCACTTCGTCAAGCGCTGTAATTCACTAGCATCCCGTCAAGCGCTTGTGTTGCACAACAAGGAGACTCTGGCTAAACAGGTTATACCGTGATCTGCAACGAGGCGGCGGCGTGCTGCCTGAGGACGACCCACGGCGTGTTGTCTGAGGACTTACCCAAAAAGGTTCGCTCTGCATGTTGAGACGGAGCATGCGTGAGTGCATGCGTTTGTTCACTCATGAATTCCATAGCGGTACGTGTGTCGTGTATGCAGATGTAAGTGTAGGCCACTCCATACATGCGTACGTGCCACCGCGCCGCCAGCCATCTCGTTCGGCCGCCGTGCACCTACCATCTCATTCCCGCCAACATCGGGATCCGTGCAAGGAGGATATCAGGATCAAGATGATTGTTGTTCTCTCGATAGACTTGCATGGGATTTCCGGGGCTGCACAAGCTTGCATGCAATTCATGGAGAGCGACGACACGGACTGGCCTATTTGAGCACGACGGGGTGTAT
This sequence comes from Pleurotus ostreatus/Saccharomyces cerevisiae fusant, assembly GCA_024196135.1. Taxonomy (NCBI): domain Eukaryota; kingdom Fungi; species Pleurotus ostreatus/Saccharomyces cerevisiae fusant. The sequence goes on along the minus strand of JAMQCK010000105.1, from coordinate 50,953 downwards.
CATGGTACGAGGACACCGGGGTGCATGATCCAACACATCGGGTGCATGTTCGTGTCACCTGATACTCGCGGCGTCGAGAGCAGGGCCCAAGCAGGACGGATGTTATACGAAGGCGGGCGTTGAGCGGATCAATGGGGCGATATTGGACGAAGCACACCGTCGAGTGGGAAGATTGAGAAGCTGGTGAGAAGCTACCCACAGTCGTTCTCTATTCCCCACAGTTGCTCTTGCATCCCCACAAATTCCCTGAGGCTGTAGCGCCCCGCAGCTGCGTTGCATCCTGGGAATGAAGCACGGTGGCTCCCCAGAATTACCCTCTAAAACCCCTAGAATTACCCTACAGCCTATCTAGTGCGCGCACGACGGCGACGTGCGCCTGGATGCGGTAAAGCGTAAGTCAACTTGGGTACCGTGACCGGTTTTATTACCCCACTCGCGCCTTTGATTCCCCAGGAAATAGACTGATTTCCCCACCCCGCCCTCAAGTTCCCGACAGCTGCGTCGGCAGGATTGTTGCTGTCGGCAGGGATGTCGTGAACCCGGCCGAGGACGGGCGCTGGCCGAGTTCTCTCTTCAACCTGTGAGCCCGGGGGACGGCGGATCTCTGCGCGGGCTGCGGCCTCGACGCGGGCTATACAAAGCGACGAATATCGGGAAAAAGGATTCCAGGTGGCAGGAAAAAGACGCGCGTGGCTGTGAAGCGTGATCGCGGGTAACCGTTTGCTGTACGGGCCTCGCGGCTGAGGTACCTATGCAGAGCGAAAGGGGCAGGCATGCAAGGGCCTGACGAATGGCCGCGAGGCAGGGGCGGCACGGCCGTTGCGCTGTCAGAGCACAAGCTCCGGTTGGGATAGTCGCGACCGGGAGGTCAGTTGGACGGAATTACAGCTCATAAGACCGTTTGGACGGATTGGGCTCCAGAGTCGGGACAGGTGACCGGGCGGGCGACCGACGAATCCCTGCACGACAACAGACCCCGCACCTGCAGGATCTGGGTGGCGCGGTCGAGGTCGCTTGATCAGTCCCGTCCCCACGCCCGCGCAAGTTGATTACGGCACGTGCCCGGCAAGCACGTGCGGCTGTGCTCGGTGACTGTCGGGCCGGGGACACTGCGGAAAGATAATTGGTCAAGCGGCCTCTGTTTTTCCTTACTCTCCTTCCTGTAACGCCGCCGCCGCGCACGGCGAGCACACTCGCGCGCTCATCGTTCATTGCGTCCCCGAGCTCAGCGTCCTCACTACCCGACGCAGGCTCCGCCCTGCCACCGCCTACAGGCGCGTACACCGTCAGCAGGTCCCTCCGGAACTTGAGCGACTCCGCTAAGCAGGCTCGAGTCGGAGGTGGCGACCCCGACGCACATTGCTCGTTCGAGGCGGACCATTTCGACCGCAGCCTCATTATGACCGTCCCATTCCCTTCGCCCGTCCTCTCCCTGAAGGTCGACCACGTCAAGGATCTCCAGGGCAGCGATGCGCTTGTTGGTCTCTGGCATGGTGAGTGAGACGATCAGCTTCCGCATGCCATAGCTGACGAAAAACAGTTTTTACGCAATGTAAATATGCCCTTCGCGACGGAGAGCGCCTCGAGAACATCTCCTGGCGCCTCTGGCACCGAGAACGAACCTGGACGCCCGCTAAGGCCAGGTCCACATACCGACCACCCACCCCCGATGATGTTAGCCCCTCCCCTGAGCCGACGAACAAGATGCGACTGCCCAGCGAGGGGCCTGCGCTCGCAGCGCCCGTCCCCCAATCGCATGGTAAGTCCCACTTGCAGTTTCCATCATTTCATCCCGCTGACCGCGCACAAGCCACGCTGCCGCTCAAGTCCACTAACGATTCTCGCGCACCTGAACCCTCCCAGCACTCATCTGCAGAACGGGCGCCTCGATCGATGATTCCCTCACCAGAGTCATCGATATCGTCCGGATCATCCAGTCAGGACTCTCCTTCACCCCCGTTCTTCCATCCTGTAACCCTCTCAACTTCGCCAGCGTCAGGTCCGGCTTTCGGTGGACAAAGTGTGGGCAAGATTATCTGCGACTGCATAGCCTCCAGCGTGCCTCTGCAAAGCGCGCACGCGTTTCGCCTTGGGACGTGTCCATCCGAACGGCGCCGCAACCACGCAGGCAAGGGCACGGACAGCTCAGCGAGCGGGCAGACGGTCGCGATCGTGCGCTTGGACTCTTCAGCGGACTCTTCCGGAAGCTCCGTTAGGATCGCCCTGCCCATTTCGTCCAAATCATCGCCGAAGAATTGTAGGATCGCATCCAACACTTCATCCAAGTCATCCACGCCGTCATCTAATTCTGATCGGTCTTCGTTCCCTCGCGTCGTGATCGTCAATTCGACACCCAATCGCACGCCACATCCCACGCCCCCTGCGACGCCAACGACGGAGATCGTCGAGCCTCGCTACCGGATCGAAGACCAGCCCGCTAAGGTCAGCCACGGTGACAATTTGCGTCCTCCGACGCTTGTATCTATAATGCCTACCGAGGTACGTAGCTTCATTCCCCGCCCCGCATCAGCGCGGGCGAGCAGCGTATCAAGCGACGCTAACATTCTGATCCAGAAATCCGTGCCCACGGATGGTACGACGCAGGCCATGTCCACTGGCTTGACGTCACCCGTCGCGTCGCCGGTGACGCCTGCGCATGTTCTTTCGAACGCGCCTGTTAGCGCGTCCACTCCAGCACATTCGCAACCCACCGCAAATCCGAAACCCATCTCAGACAAGCGGACGGTTTCGGATGTGCAGGCCACCAGTGCTCCAGTAACAGCGCCCGCGGTATCGTATGCAGCCTCGGACACCAGCGAGGCCTCGACGACCGCGCCTGACACCACGCTGTCGACCGCGACCCTGTCGACTGCGCACACCTCGCCCGCGGCGAAGGACAGCCCTACGCCGATGAGGAGATCGAAGAGCGAGGGAGGGTCCAAGCGGCCACCCCTGGCCGATGAGGAAGAGGTTGTGGAGGATGACGAGGAGGAGGAGGCCACGACTGCGCCCTCGACATCTGTCCATTCCGCTGGACATATGAAGAAGCTCAGTGCCAAGCATGGCAAGCGAATAGCTGCCCGCATGCCGCGTCACAAGCGCCCCATGCGCAGGAGTACGGGCAGCGAGAAGGAGAAGGAGAAAGAGGTGCAGAAGGAGAGAATCATGGCATTCGCTGCTCAGGAGCGGGAGAAGCAGGAGCAGCTTTACCGGCGACAGCGCGAGCGCGAACAGCAGGAGAAGGAACGTGCGGAGGCGCAGGCGAAGGAGCGCGAACGTGTCCGTCGCGAGGAAGCTCGCATTCGTCAGGAACAGGAGCTGCAGAAGGAGCGCGATCGCGCGGCGCAGATCAAGCGCGACGCGCAGGAGCGGGAGGCGGCAGCAGCGCGCAAGGTGGCCGAGACGAAGCGGATAGTCCCCCGTCCTGACCGCCCACCGTCCCCCTCGCGGACGTACGTGCGCAAGAGTCGCTTCGACATCGGCTCGCCGCAGTCGGACGACTCGAAGTCAACTGTATCCCCCGCGCGGGAGGCGGTCGTGCCTAGCAGGCCAGTGATCGGCGGCCTGGCTGGGCTGCTCCACGCCGCCCCGTATGCTCCCCACGAGCAGCCGAGTACGCACCGCACTTTGCCTCCGCCCCGACGCTCGCCGGATCAAGTTCCCCAGGCCCAGGATGCCCGTGTTCCGACGGCGCCTGCGCTCGAGGCCCAGGTGAGGGCTATGACGGAGGCTGATGTAACCCCACGCCCGCCCACTGTCCGTGCTCCAACGACGCGCGACCTGCCGCCGCCGAACGTTCTTGCTGAGGCTCTGAAACAGCAGGGGCAGCGCCAGCAGCCACCTCGCAAGGTGGTGCAGCTTGAGGAGGCGAACGACTCCTCGACGGAAGATGAGTCCGAGTGGGAGGATGAGCAGGACTCGGAGGAGGAGGTGCGTATCTCGATCGTTCAGCGTATCTAATCTCATCAATACCATAGGTCCCGCCCCCTCCCCCACCTCCGCCTGCTCGCGGTAATCAGCCGCGTCGGCCCCCGCTGACGAGCTCGAAGAGCACCAACAACGTGCTTGATGCGGCGGTGCAGAAGCTGCAGCGTGTGCAGAGCGATAAGGATTTGTTCACCAAGCTGCCCTCGCGCAGCTACTCCAACCTCGCGCAACAGCCGCGGACGGGTCTTCTATCTCAGTTGTTGAAGCCTGACTCGAAGATCATCGAAATGCGCCGAACGCAGACTATGGTCGACGTTCGTGGCGCCGCTCAGCCGCCGCCGCTCCTCCATCGTCCACCGGTCATGGAGAAGAGCAAGAGCGCGGCTGCGCTGCCGATGTCCTCGGTCTCGACGTCGCAGGCCGTCATCGGGCTCGATACCAAGGCTGCCGCTCCGGCGGCGCCGCATCACGGTGGAGGTTACCGGCCCAAGGGGCGTCCGCAGAACGAGGATATGGAGAGCGACACGGGCGAAGAGGAGGATGGTGGCGATCGCGTCGAACTATCGCAGAGCGTGGCACAGCAGCGCCTGGCCGCTCTGGTCGGGAAGGGGAAGAAGCCGGCGCACCGATCAAGCGCGGAGGCTGGTTCTTCGCATGCACATGAGCCACCACCCCCTCCGGCTAGGCAGGCGCGACGCCCGCGAATACAACCTATGACTTCGGTCAACCACTCTCGAGCCCCATCCCCGACGCGCGCGAATGCGGAGGCCCGCTCGACATCGCCCGCCGACCCGTCGCCCGCTGCGCCAATTCCGCTAGGCTACCCCTATAATCTGCCGCCGCCTCCAGAACCTTCGTCGCCGCGCACCACGCGCCAGCTGATGTTGCGCACGGAGATGTCGGAAAGCGTACGCCAGAACCTGCTTTGGTCACGGCAATTGGCAAGACGTGACAACATGGGGCCGCCGCGGACGCGGAGTGGCCTCCTCGAGCAGCCTGCAGCGCGGCCCACCATTGCCGCGCAACCGAGCGTCGTCCGCTTAACCGCCCCGCGGCAGCAGGACCCGGCCGAGCAGCAGCAGGAACAAGAAGACATTCGTCGCGAGATGCGCCTTGCGCGTAACCGCACCTGGGCGGGCGACGAGTTCCACCAGACGGGTTGGTGGTGAGAGGGGCGGGCTGTTCGCTGCCGCCCTCTTGGAGGCAACGTTCGCCTCCTCTTCGTCCTTCTCAACGTCCGGCTGGACGGTATCGCGCCGCCCCGCCGCCTTCATCTGCATTTCGCCATTTCATCCACGTCTTGTACGCATCCCTCGCATCTGGTTTCTGTCGCATCTTCATCTCATCGCTGACATTGTAATGTGGTTCCCATCACACTGTGTATTTATCCTGCGGACATGCCTGTCCTGTTTTCCCATTCTCGCCATCTCTATCCAGTCTCCATCCTCACCACCATTGACGACGAGCCGCCCGTCTTCGCCCGCTTACCGTGCGCCGGAGTGCCGTTTACCCCCACATCCTCCTCACACCTTACGCCTCCTCCAAGTTAATGACCTCGACGACTCTTCCCTCGTACTCGTATAATTTACGGTTGTCTCCCCGCGTCCGGCGGCGACCAGGGCGACCGGGCTGTTCTCTGACTTCTATCGGTGCTATGTTTATAGTCTCTTAGGTCTCACCGTGTACTACCAGGTATCATAGTATTCTCCGGGAAATGCGATCCTTTCCACATTCTTTCAACTGAGGCGGGATGCTGTGTCAGGGCTTGCTGACGCTGCGCTGGAAGCTTCGCAGTCCCCGCGCAGACGGGAGTCGGCAGTGGGTTTTGTAATTGAATGTCACGTACCGGCATTCGATTGCACAGCTACCGGAATGGTCGGAAGATGATGAGAATACGTTGGCAAGGGATGGGGGAAAGTAGGTTGATTTCTGCGAATCGGCGCCTCGCCGGGTGGCTACGCGTCGGGGCGAGTGGGTGACGAAGTCTGAGTTGACGGAAGCGGTCGCGCATCACCCTGACAAGCCTGCATCACCGGATTTAATCGCCCCGATCATCCGTGCTCTTGACCCTCCACGCCACCTCTATTTAGTCCACGAATATCCGTCACACTTGAGCTCACAGCGTGCCCTCACGCGTTGTTCTGAACTCTCATCTTCACTCCTTACGTTATACTTTAGGCATGTCCTCGAACGAGGAGGACGGGCGCGACTACGCGGACGATGGGCAGGACTACAAGAAGCGGCGCGTGCAGCGCGCCTGCGATCAGTGTAGACGGAAGAAGAGTGCGTGAAAGGCCATTGTCCCCCTCATCTTGTGATTGACACAGCTCCCAGTACGATGTAAGTCTTTCAAAAGGGGCGCACATCCGAAGGCTAACGCGTGCCATTGTTCCCCCCTGATTTTAGGTGACGGGGTGCAGTCCAACTCGAAACCATGCTCCAATTGCTCTGCCTACGGCTACGAGTGCACGTACATACAAACAGCAAAGGCGCGTCGCCACATCTCCTTCCTAGACACTATGCTTACCGATCACACAGAGACGCGGACCCCCGAAGAGGTCGGTCCTCGTTCCCCGTTCCCTCGCATGAGACGATGTTGAGAATGGTACGACAGCTATGTAGAAAGCCTGGAGAACCGCCTCGAGAAGATGGAGAAGCTTCTCCGGCAGGTCCGTGTCCGACCTCAAGGCTTCCCCCCGTCTACCCTCTGACATGTGTTTACAGCTCTGTCCAGACGCTGACTTTTCGCATGAACTTGGCGACGACATCGGGCGGGAGCATTGGGCCAACAAGCCTCCGCCCCCGGTGGACCCCAGCCCCCTCGTGGGGTCCCAGCCCGATAATCCCCTTGCCACAAAGCTCACTACCAACCTGATACGCACGGCCCCAGACACGCAGCGCATAATGGCAGAAATGAGCACCGACATCGAGCCAGAGGACAACGATTACTCATCACTGCAGATGACTGAGCAGATGCAGCGCTTCAAGCTCGAGGATCACGATATCCGCTTCTTCGGGCGCTCGAGCGGCGCCATGCTCGTGCAAGCTGCGGTCGACCTCAAGGGCGAGTTGACCTCGGTGCCTAGCAGCGATTTCTGGGAGCGCGGCCTCGGCTCGCGGCGGCCAGAATTTTGGCAGCTACATCCTGTACGCACTTTCGAGCACCCCGGTGGCAGGTCGGACTCAACAATTTTTTCCCGTAGTGGGAGGTCGACATCATGACCCAGAAGGAGTACGCGACCTACACATTTCCCGAAGACAACCTTCTCTACGCATTGGTCGACTTGTACTTCAAGGAGATCAACACCTACCTGCCCCTCCTGCATAAGCCCACCTTCATCGCGCAGCTCATCGCTCGACGGCACCTTGCCGATGAATCCTTCGCCCCCATCGTGCTTTTGGTGTGCGCCGTGGGCGCGCGTTTTACGAAGGACCCTCGGGTCCTACTGGAGGGTTCGACATCGCTTCACTCCGGTGAGTCATGCTTACCCATGCATCAATCCCTGTCACTGAATGGTCACACGAAGCCGGGTGGAAGGTCGGTATTGTGTCGTCGGAGCGCCGCCCAATGCTTACCGGCTTCTCCCGCAGTGGTTCAATCAAGTACAGATCGTTAAGCGATCCATGTTCACCGCGCCTACCCTCCATGATCTTCAATTTTACATGGTGAGCTTCCATTTTTTCCAAAACCCCTGCACCCTTCACTCGACCCATCGGAACACCTATTCGACTACCTGACCCACCATCCTTCTTTTCCTGCCGTCCGTTTCACCCGTGGCTGGACTTAATCTCACTCCGTCGGCAGCTCTCCGTGGCGTTCCTCCAAGCGACCTCCGCGCCACAAGCCTGCTGGACGATGATCGGCATCGCCGTGCGCATGGCCCAGGACGTGGGCGCGCATCGGCGGCGCGTGTCCAAGAAGCCACTCACGATCGAAGATGAGCTTTGGAAGCGCGCGTTCTGGGTCATCGTGTTCATGGACCGCGCGTGCAGCGGCGCACTGGGCAGGCCGTGTGCGACGCAGGAGGAGGAGTAAGTATCTTTTTTTTACCGCCGTCCCAAAAATCTGACTTGGGCCTCAGCTTCGACCTCGACTACCCCGTAGACTGCGACGACGAATATTGGGACCATCCGGACCCCGAGAAGGCGTGGAAGCAGCCGCCGGGTCGACCGTCGGAGGTTGCGTTTTTCATTTCCATGCTGCAACTGCACGAGCTTTTGGCGATTTGTTTGCGCACCATCGTAAGCTTTCGCCGTCTACCGAAGTTTCGGGCCGCTGAGCTCACGCTATCCCAGTACTCCATCAACAAGTCGAAGATCCTCTTCGGCTTCGTGGGGCAGAAATGGGAGCAGCAAATTGTCGCCGAACTCGACTCTGCGCTCAACAAATGGGTCGACTCGGTGCCAGACCATCGTATGTATCCCAAAATGTCATAACTCCACTTGTCGACTAATCCCTCGCAGTTCGCTGGGACCCCAACCGCGAAGACGAGGTCTTCTTCAACCAATCCGTCCAGCTCTACGCCACATATTACCACGTCCAAATCCTCGTCCACCGCCCCTTCATTCCCTCCCCGCGCAAGCCGTCACCCTTGTCGTTCCCCTCTCTCGCGATCTGCGCCAACGCGGCTCGCTCCCTCATCCACATCGTCGATATTCACCTCCGAAGGACGGGCGCGAGCCATCCGTCGATGACTGTGAGTTCTCTTTCGCTGGTAGATTAAATGCAGAAAGTCCTTACCCACGGGTTTCCCTCCCTCCTGAATCAGAGCGCTATCTTTACGGCCGGGATTGTGTTATTGCTCAATATCTGGGGCGGGAAGAGGTCGGGGCTGTCGACGGATCCTAATAAGGTGAGCGCTTTCGGTAGCGTTGACTGTACTCGAGCTGACATATGTCAGGAAATGGCCGATGTTCATAAAGCTATGAAGTGCCTGAAGTCCATTGAGAATGGGTACGTCTTTGCTGGTGCGTCGTTCTACACTCGCTAAGGCAGCCTTATAGATGGCACACCGCAGGTCGTCTCTGGTACGTCGAAAGACACCGCGCATGACGACCACAAGCTAATTGACTTTTAGGGACATTTTGTACGAACTCGCCTCCGTCGGCGACCTTGCATTGCCCACTCCCAGCCCGCAACCTCAAAAGAAACGCGAGCGCGACTCGGAACTATCCACCTCCGCAACGCCAAGCCGCTCCTCCCCTGCCTCCTCCGAACACGGCCCGCGCGCCATCGCCGGTTCCCGGCGCGTCTCTAAGGACACCGGCCTCGCCAGCGGGCATTCCATGAGCGGGCAATTCTTCAACTTGCCCATTCACAGTGAGGAACTCGGACGTCTGCCACTGCACGGGCAGGTGAGCTTCTTTACGAGGCCGGAGCAGCAGCAACAGCAGCAGCATGCTGGGCCGGTGCGCTCGGACTTCTCGAATTGGTACGGGCCGAGCGCGGGCGTGTCGGCGGACCATACGGGGCAGGGGCCGTACGCGATGAACGAGGCGTCGTCGTTTTACGACCAGCTTGGGCATGCGCTCAACGGGCACTCGCTGCACTCCGCCTTCGAGAGCGGACCGTCGGCGGCGCCGGGCGAGGGGCCGCCATCTGTCAATGTCATGCCGCCCGGCATCGACACGGACACGATGGCAATGTGGAGCAACGCGCCCGCGGGGTTCGAGTAAGGGATGTCTCCCACAACTATAAGGACCATTACTGACGTTTGTTGGATCGCAGGATGAACGACTGGGGCGCGTATCTCACGAATGAGCTCAATCATGGAATGCCGCCGATGCCTTAGATCCACCGACCTACTGTATATTCCGACATCCATCATCCATCACCTCGACTCTCGCTATACTGAACTTCGCTATCCGCGCTTTCATAGACGCTGCCTGCATCCTGGAGAGAACTATTGTATCGCGGGGTGTAGGGGCCGCTGCATTCTTGAATTCTTCGTCGTCGCCGAAATTGTATCATATGTCTTTAGATGTACGTCCCGGATACTACTGGTCGTCGCTATCCTATATCTTACAGCTACTGGTAACCGTGTATCTGTTCAACAGCAACTACATAAAATCCAGCTTATTTTGCCCCACTCCCTCCTTGATCCCTGCAGCTCATCATCGCGTCGCTTGCTATTGACTCGACCTCAAGACTTTCGACAACTGAAGCATGGGTCTACAGCATCTTGACTTAGGGCCTGTTCGGGAAAAAGAAACACGTTGAAGTTACCTAACTTACCTGCCTTACAAGGCAGGTGAACGAAGATCGCCGAACTTTCGAGCGGTCGAGACCTGACTTACTTGCCTTCATAGGCAGGTAAGTCACGCAAGTTAGCTGACTATGACGTGTTTCTGTTTCCCGAACAGACCCTTATGCTTCTTCTGAAGTTCGCTTTTCATCAAGTCGTCGGTTTCAAATTCAAAGGCAGGCTCTAGTTAGCGGCATCTGCCGGCACCTGAAGAGCTCGCTGATTATATCATCCTGAGGCTCACGCCAAACAACCCACATCTTATGGCTGTCCCTCCCTTCTTCATGTCTTCGACTTAAGCTGCTCGCAGGCGGCGGCGCGCTTGACTAGCTTGACTGCTCGGCAAGATGCAAGCGCTTAGCCGAAAATGGCTCAAGGTTTGTCTCCGTGATTTGTCAACTGCAGATGCCTCTGGATTCGCGGTCCTTCTGCAGGGAGCAACGTGCGAGCTCGAGCTACCCGATCTGCAGGTACTCCGATGGGTCCGTGTCTGCAGGCGCGGATCTGCTTTGGAAGCAGTCCCATGCAGGAACAAGCGTCGCGGCTCATTGGTCAACGCTGCCGAACATACGCGCGTTCTAATTTCGAAGTGAGCACGTCCTCGTCGTCGCAGCTATAAAGAGAGGCTTTCTCGTTCTGCACTGGACATTGTCGCCGACTATCCACCAGCCATGGGCAACCCCTCCTTCCTGCGTTTTCTCTGGGATCAGCTTTCGTACCATGCCCCTGCGGTTCGCAAAGATCTCACCGGCCAGACGGTCGTTGTCGTTGGTGCCAATGTCGGTCTCGGGTACGAGGCGGCGAAGCACTTCGCGACGATGGGAGCGGAACGCGTCATCATGGCTTGTCGCAGCGAGGAGCGTGGTGCAGCCGCAGTCAAACGTACGTCGTTTGCTAACTCTTACTATCTTGGGGAGCTTCTGACCCAACCCTCCAGGCGCACAGAAAGAAACGGGACTCAGGAACATTGAGCTGATGCTTGTGGACTTGGCCAACTTTGGTTCAACCAAGAAGTTCGCCGTCGAGCTCGAAGCTCGTGTCAAGCGCCTCGATATTCTGGTTTTGAACGCAGGTGTTTCTTATCAGCGAAACCACCGCGTGGCGACGAACGACGGATGGGAGGAAACGTATGTTTCATTAAGCAGACGCCGCGTGTCTGAGAAAGTCACTGACGGATGCCTACAGCATGCAAGTCAATGTCATCTCGCCGTCGGTTCTCGCGTTGTTGCTCCTTCCCCTTATGGTACGAACATCGCGTGAGCAGCATACCATCCCCCGCACGGTCATCACCTCGAGCTCCATGCACTGTTATGTCCCGCCATATGGAGACGACTTGTTCCTCCAGCCCGAGTTGCTGAAGGCGATATCAGATGTGCCAGAATATGAGTACGCCTTGCTCTCCTGTACAAGTCACATTCCGCTGATCGCGCGTTCTCAGTCCTCTGGCACGATACTGCGAGTCTAAATGTGAGGTCTCCCTTAGTCGCCGCCATCGTACATTCTCAGGAGTTTTCATACAGTATTCAACGTCTTCTTCGCTCGCGCTCTTGGCGAGCGTCTTCGTGCAACCCATCCCACCGTCATCGTCAACTCGGCGAACCCTGGACTTGCAAAGACGACCTTGACCCGCGATACCAAACCATCCGACCTGCCTATCAGCATGCGCATCATGCATGCAACGATCGCTGTCACCGCGGAGGTGGGCAGTCGCGAGCTCGTATGGGCCGCGCTGGCCGGCAGCGAGCGCGCGGGATCTCTGCAAGGGGCGTATGTCGACCGCTGCGAGGTTCGCGAGCCTTCGGACTTTGTATTGAGCGAGAGGGGCAGGATTGCTCAGGATAGGACCTTCGTGCGCAGCCTCTTTTTGGCCGGTCACTTCATCTCTGACATATATCTTTCAGCGCGAAATCGTAGCGGCCGCCCAGGAAATCGAGCCGAAAGTCGGCGAGATCGTCAAGGAATACTTGCTGGATATCTAGACACGGGCGTTCTCGAGCAGTTTTGAATCAATGTATAATTCTGCTTCGCGCCCTCTGAGCGCGTCGACGATTGCTCAACAGCGCTGGCTATGCGGTGGAAGACCCAGGTGAGCTTCCCTCAAGGGCCGACTCCGTCGGACTCCTCACATCTTCCATTGCGACTTGCAAGCTGTCAGCTATGTTTACCGTGACAATCTGCGATCTTTCGTGAGCAGCTCTTCCTCAGTCACTGTAGCTGTTCTCCGGTGGACCGGGCCACCCCGATCCTCCCAGTCCTTCCCCGCTTAGGATAATTCGGGTTGACTGGAATAGCGAGGAAATCCCTCAGGTTTCTTCCTTCTGACTCTTTCCCGCACGTTTCATGCCGACAAGGCCTGCAAATCCAATGTTTACGGTATGAATATCTACATTTCTTCCTATTCAGCTTGATGACGCCTTGTGATCCTCCATAGCGCTCTATCTCCTTGTGCCCTCACCCTCACTTTATATAACCGCTTTTCCGATGATCATGGACATATGAGAACATGTGGTACGCCCTCGATATCGCCTGCAGGTGCGCTCCATGCACCTTTGGGCGCCTAGGCATCGAAACGCCCGACGCCTATGCACCACAAGCCTTAAGCTTGCGCGCCTCTGTTTGCCTCGGTATACGGCATCCCAAGAACCGTCGCTTCTCCACGGAATACAGGGCGTCATGGAGGTCGGGCGCTTGTCCGCGCCGACGAAAGTCACGAGAAGCACAACTTCAGCGCGATGATCCCGGAACGGCGCCTCCGCCGTCGAGCAAACTATTCGGCCCTGCCAGCCAGCATTACAAACCTCGCTCATCCTTGCAAACATGCCGGCAGTATAAAAGGTTGGGCAAACGCGCTATGTGTTTCGCGGTTTTCCCTCCCCCTCCAACTGCCTCAACCAAGGAACGACTTCTGCTCTGCCACCTGCTGCGACGATGCTGTTCTCTGTTCTTGTTGCTTTCGTTGCTGCTGGGATTACGGTCGCGAACCCTGTGAAGCGCCAGCTCGCGCAGGTCATCACGGACTGCGTGAACCCCAACGACGCCGCGCTCACTTTCGTGCGTAGACTTCTTGCGCATGCAGGGCTAGTTGCTGACACCCACCTTCGTCCAGGACGACGGTCCGTGGAATTACGAGTGAGCCTCCGGTACTGATCGTCTTTCGTAACTCGCTGACGTCCATCTCACCAGAACCGACATCGTGAACACCCTTGACGCTGCGGGGGCGAAGGGCACCTTCTTCCTCAGTCAGTCCACTTCCCATCCCAGATTTCTACTCGTAACGGCTGACCACCTCATCCAGATGGCAACAATTGTCCGTGCCTCAAATCGGGTCCACACTGAGATCCCCTTACTAACACCTACTGCAGACGGGTGTATTTACGACCAAAACCTCGGTAAGTCCTTCTAATTGACAGCAGGCCCGCACGAGTTTGTCGTAATAATTAACGACCCTTGCAGTCGACCGCATCAAGTACGCGCACGACCACGGGCACCAGCTGGGCTCGCACACCTGGAGTCATTATGACCTGTCGACTCTGACTTGGGACCAGAGTAGGTCTTCGTCCAGATTGCCGTCGGACGCTAGTTGTGCTGACCCCGTTGTTCTAGTCCACGATGAGATGTGGCGCGTCGAGCGTGCGTGCAAGGCCAACCTGAATTACATCTTGCCTTTCGGATGCTCATTCTCCCCGACTTAGAGGCCCTGCAGAAGACTGTCGGCGTGACGCCAGCGTTCATGCGCCCTCGTACGTCTCGATCCTTTGCCATCGCCCATCGTCCATCGTTGCTTCCTCACCGCCCATCGCACCTTCGCTGACACCGTACTCTCGGCCAGCTTACGGCAATTATAATGATCAGGTAATTGCACGCCATGCTTGCTTCACCGCCCTCATACCTTCTTCGGGCTGTCCAGCGTGGGACTAACGCCTTCCTAACAGGTTCTGTCCGCGTCCTACATCCGCGGCCAGTCGGTCGTCATATGGAACTTCGAGTGCGTTGACTGACCGCTCATTTTTCAAGATGAAGTTTCGCTGATGGTGCACCCATAGCTCGGGCGACTCAATCGGTGCCCCGCCGACCCAGAGCAAGAACGATTATGACTCGTACCTTGCTGGCCATCCTAGTGGACCTCTTCTGTTGAACCACGAGACTTACAGTACGTCCGATGGTAGCGATTGTATCGGTCCAGTCACTGATGCGCCTACCCTATTCTACAGACACGACCGCGTACGCATCTCCCTCTCTCCCCAAAGCGCCTCACCTTTGACATCGCGAACAGTTACGACGTCCTGCCACACGCTCTGGAGAAGCTGAAGGCTGCTGGTAAGATTAGGCCCCTCATGCAGGGTGGCGTACGGCTTACTGACGCTGCTTTGTAGGCTACAACCTGGTGACTGTCGCTCAGTGCCTGAACCAGCAGCCTTACCAGAGCACTCAGGCCCCGGGGACGCGCGACGTACGTATACGCCTCTTCGTGCTGCCGTCACTTCGAGCCCTATCCCCCTTCATCAATCTCTCCACCCGCTATACTTCGGGGACCAACCTGCTAACGCCGTTCATTGCAGGCCTCGTGGACCTGCTAGATGCGCCACACGCGCCTTGCGAGTGCACGCTGTCGATGGACTGCCCTCGAGCACTGCTGATGAGTCTCATGAATTTCGATGGACTGTACCCTCGATCCTTGGACTACGCCTCTGACCTGCCTCTCCCCTAACTTTGGACTTCACTTACCCTCTAATTGTACTTTGGCCTCGTACGGACCTTCTTCACGTTTATGTATTGTATTTGAACGAACCAGTCCTGTATGTTTTTGGCTGGGCGTGATGAGGGATGGGAGGTCTGACGTTATGGCACAATACTCAAGATGAACAATGGTTCATGCCCACCTTGTCTCAAGGGGGGATAGAGAGACCACTGTGCGATGGAGTCTCGACATGGAGGTTCGATACAATTGTGAATTCCGGATAGTATACAACGTCTTAGCACATGAAGCGTACGTGAGGGGGATAACTTGTGTCTGATACAAACATCTATGGACATACTCAACAAGAGGCAACCTTCGCGCGCCCCACAGCGCTGATGATACGCCCGAAGAGCATCTCGCCGACGCCCAATCCAATGCAGATGGAGAGGATGAAGCCGACTTGCCAGGTCCTGCACGATGTCAGCATGAGCTTTCCAGGATCGATCAATCGGTCGTGCACGTACATGACAGCCAACATGAAGGCGAACCCGAGGGCGCTTTGCAGTACTTGCAAGAGGCCGCGGGGGAGGTCTATGGAGGGGATGAAGCGGCTACGTGGTCTCGTCGGTGGTGCGGTTTGTGATGGTAGTTGGCCCTTGGGAGGATCTGCCGCAGGCATCGGTAGACTTAAAGATTGAAGTTAGCCAACCGATTGATCCCATATAAGCTCATTAACGCACCTCCACCCGAATTCACACAGCACACGGAGCATAGCGAGCCAGCGCTCCAAGATGCCCAGCAAGAAGAGACCCAGGCACGCGGCAAACATCGGACCCGCATGCTTGGGGACCCAGCCGTAGAACCAGAGAATATCGCCCCAGGAGATGTTGAAGTGGAGGTAGGGGACCATGATTCCGCTGGCGAGCTCGATGGGAACGTCCATCGACATATCCATCCCGTTGTCGCCGCCGTGCGAGTGGGCGGCGGCGGACATCGCCCAGGCGAGGGAGGTTAGGAGAAGGGAACTCAGCATGTCGAGGGGCCGCATCTCGGTGCTGCTGACGACCGTCGTGGATGGGGGCGACAGACAACTGATCCCGGGCCGGACGGAGATCGCCACGCCCTGCATGTGACCGTGGCAAGCAGACTCCTATTAAGGGAATTATCAAGTTGAACTTCTCGCTCAAGTTATCTGTGGCTTGTGAAACGGTCATAATCACATTCAGAATAAATGAAGAGCACGTCCCATACGAAGATACGAATCACTGTGCATTGAGCGGTTCTCGTATATACATAGCGGCTGCTCTAGCCAATTTAGTTCTGGGCGACAAGCACCCCACGGTACCTCATCTTCCCCTCCTGCAGCACCTTGATCGCCTCCTTGATACCCTCCTTCGTCATAGGAAACGTCTGCACAATCGGCTTCACCTCATGCCGCGCCGCGAATTCGAGCATCTTGCGAGTGAGGCTGCGCGGCCCGACGCAGGACCCCTGCACGGTGATGCCTTTGATATTGACAGGGAAGGCGGGGAAGCTCTCGTAATTCCCGAGCTCGACGGTGAGGGGGAATATGATGCCCTTGGGGGCCATGATGTCGAGGTATCTAAAGAGGGCGGTCAATATGCGAGACGAACAGGCTGAATGACGAGGTTAGGAGTCGACGCCCACTCACAGCTTCCAGTCCGGCTGCGCGTTCGCCGTCGAAAGAAGACAGTTGATGGGCTTGACATTGTTGAGCTTTTCCACACCCTTCACGGCATGGAACTCCGTCGCGCCGAGCCCAAGGGCTTCCTCCCTCTTGCTCTCGGTGCTGCTGAAGACCACGACCTCGCACCCCATCTTTGCACTGCGTTGAAGAAAAGAAGCCCTCATCAGTCGCATGCATATCGTTCGATGCTGACGCCACTCACGCAAACTGGACGGCCAGATGCCCCAGGCCACCGATGCCGATGACGCCGACCCTGTCAGTCGACTTCACGCCATACCGGTTGAGCGCCTCAAACACGGTGGCGCCACCGCAGAAGAGCGGTCCCGCGTGCAGGAGGCTGAGCTGCTCTGGCACGCGGATGAGGAAGGACTCCTTGATCACGGCGTGGCTGGCGAAGGAGCCGATGTCGAGGTTGGCCATGCCGTAGAGGGCGGCGTGGGGGCAGTACATCTGGAAGGGGGTTAGAGAACGTCGCGAAGTAGCAGACGGCCCGATGCTCACGTCCTCGCCTTGGAAGCACATGTCGCAGATGCCGCAGGTATCCTGTACATAGCCCCAGCCGACGCGGTCTCCGCTAGAGGAAAAGTTGAGCAGACGCTGATACCAAAGAAACCGAGTTTGTACTGACGGCTTGAGATCCTTGCAACCGGCCCCAACGCGTTCGACGATGCCCACGCCTTCGTGGCCGAGTACCATATTCTGCTCGCGGAAATGGACGTCCGTGAAGCAGAGACCGGAGTGCGTAATCTTCACGAGCACGGAGTTATCGTCGAGGACGCAGTGCGTGGTGTCCTGTACAATCTTGCCGCCAGGCGAACCCTTGAAGACAGTGAAGGAGGCGGAATGGGCGTTGGACGACATTTCGGTGAAGTTGGAATACGTGTTGAAAGAGATTGCAAAGCGACGGCTGAAGACGAAGGGATAGGCGGAGCTGTTCCTTTGACCTACTTCTCAGTGTGGTTGAAAGGCTTATATACTCGCCGTATACCCATACATCTTTCGCTGTCGCTGGTAAAGTCCTACATGAGACCGTCCAATGGGGAAGAATTCGCAGATGACGCAGGCTTCAACTGGGATCCTCGTGAACGCCTCGGTGCTTTGTTGAGCTCATGTCGAGCCATCTTCTATTGGTTGGTCAGCGACCGCTAATCGTATTCGGGCATGGCAGCTGAGGCCGATTCCACACTTTGTAGTATCTGGGTTGAGAAATCGAGAGATGCATGACCACAAAAGCGTTGGAGTTTCCGAGGACAGGCAGAACTAAGCAGGGAATACACATGCAAAGCCACTTGGTTAAGTCTCAATGCCGCTCAAGAGGTCGATTTCCTCTATGGCCAAGCGAAATAAAACAGATATAGTCAAGATTCATAGCCCGTTGCTTCTCAGGCAGAGAGAAGCACGTTCCATACGAGGCAAGATACCATGAAGAGAAGATTCATGTTTAACAGACAATTGGTTTGTTGACATTTCTGGACGCATAGCGGATGGTGGAGCGAGGTGCAAGCGCGTCCGATTCGGAGGACTGATGCCAGAGTACACACGGCGTAGCAGTCCAGCAGGCAGAGGAAGCAAGGAGACGGAGCAGGGGGAGCCTGTAAGTCAGTCAGAGAATATTATGAAGCAAGCTGTGAGGCAGGCTCGGGATAGACTCGGTGGGATGGTGGCGGTCACTCGTCAAGCTGCACGAGGTGCCACCATTACGATGTCACAAGCTCGGAGAACTCCGACGACGCACGTGTGTCACAGTTGAACTTTGGAAGTGAGGAAATAGAGGTTACAGCATACATTTCTTCCGCGTAGTCGCACAGAACTGTGTAGGAAACGAGCGGAAGTTTTGCCCACGAAGAAGGACATTGCCTTCGTGTGTGTGAACAAATTACGGCTGCGCAACAAGTCAAGCGTTGGACTCTGGCAAGCATCTGTCCTTTGCAAGCGCAGTGATGACCGCGGCCGTAATGTTTGCCTCCATAGCAGCGAGGCTCTGTCTGACGAGTGCCCTTCACTCAGTGTTCAGAGACACATAGATTTTGAATGAAGTTGACCGGAAAAGGGACGTCGAAGACGCCGGATTCGAACTGCTGACTTCCCCATCTGATTGTTCTGATTGTTCTGTGATTCCCACCGCGCTCCAGCCTCAGGGGCCTTCCCGCTCGTGCGGTGTTACCTTGGCTTCCTCCACAGCTTGCTTGACGCTGCACTTAGCACCTGCGCGGGGCACCGCACAACGCCATGGCCGGCCGCTACGCCCCCATCCCGACGAGCACCGACGCGGAGCGCGAGCTCGACGATGCCTTCGGTCCTGACGACGACGGCGATCACCACGAGACGGCCCCCTTAACTGGGCGGCAGCAGTCCGCAGACCACTACGATGACAGGCAGTACGATGACCGGCAACACGGCGGGGAGCAGGCTACCAGCGCGCTGGCGGGCGGGTACGACTTCGACCGCGAGTACGAGTACGACAGGCCTCCGCCGGGGAGCCCGCCGGCGCCGTCAGCGCGCGCCCTCCCGAACGATTATGGCAACACGAATGGCGAGATACCCACAGCGCCTGCTCGGCCAGCACCACCCAGACCACGACTTGGGATCCTGCGTCGTGCGATGGGGGCTATACTGCCCACGCATTATGCGCCACTACCCCAGACCGAGGTAGTGCCTGCGCATGCTGTCGGTGGTGGTCTGCAGAACGATGGTGTTTTTGCGAACGTAACAGCCAAGCCTGACCGCGGACAGCTCGTGCGCGCGACGAACGGGGAGACATACGTGATGCCAGAGGATGCGCAGAAGGACACGCCGCCAGTGAGTGCGCACTACTCTCTGTATCCCATCTCTCTCATCACTCTATGTAGTCCTACGTTGAGGCTCAAGCCGACGCCGTCCCGACCTACTATGAAACCACCGTACACGCCGCGCCCGTCGATCCCAACGCGGACATCCTCGTCGACGATCTGCCTCCAGGCTCACTCTGGATCTTCCTCATCAACGTCTTCATCAGCTTTTTCTTCCAAGTTGTCGGCTTCCTCCTCACCTACCTCCTCCACACCACGCATGCCGCCAAGTTTGGCTCGCGCGCTGGGCTCGGCCTCACGCTCATCCAGTTTGGCCTGTACTCGCGCGGGATCAGCAACGGGGAGAACCCGCCGCGCGACCCCGTCGATGCGCTCTTCGGCTGGACGATGGGCGGGATGAACGACACGATGATGATGGGGAATGGCACCTATGGCGGCGAGGGGATGGGCATGTACGGCGGGAATACCGAGGACTCCAATAGCGTCGCTACTCCCTCCATGGACTCCCCCTCCGACTCATACACCGCCGAACCCGACAATTCGGAGACGCACGACTGGATCGCGTTCATCCTCATGAGCGCCGGCTGGTTCATCCTCTTCACCTCCGTCGTAGGCTACTGGCGCGTCAAGCGCTGGGAGCGCGCCATCCGCGCCTCCACCATGCTCGCGCCCGACGCAAACACCCCACGCACGTCTAACATCACTGCCCAGCTCTTCGGCCTCAACCCGCGCTCATCTCTCGGCCGGCGTTCCACCACCTCCCGCTCCTCCCTTTCTCGCAATTCCCTCTCGCGCACCGCTCAGCCTGTCACGCCCGCCGCACTCGCGCGCGACCGCGAGATTCGGCGGAACCTCGAGGCCGTGTTCGGGATCGTGGCGGAGGACGAGGCAGAGGCGGAGCGTGAGCGCCAGCGCGCGGAAGCGGAGCGCAGGGTGCAGAGGGACGAGAACGGAAACGTCATCGTGCTGCCTGCGAGGGAGACGCTTGAGGAGCAGCGGCTGACGCGCGACCTGCAGGCGGCGGGATTGCTGTGATGACGGCGCCGCTCGCTTGTGATGGGCGAGGAGAAGGGTGCACATCTCCAGCGCTCTTGTCTTGGGTACGGTGATATGCAGGGATAGACGCCTCGTTCGTTTTATGGACGCACGTTCCGGTCATCTTGGGAGGGCGCCTTTCGCGCCCGACACAGTCTGTGATCTTGACTTACCGTTCTTTGATACTGACCGGGAATTGACTCTAGTATCTATGTAATCAAATCTATCCTTGCTGGATTGTGTACAGCGACAGGCTGCAGCAACAAGGGCGGACGGCACGGCTTACAACTGGTGCAGGGGACCTTCAGTTCACTCCTAAGGTCAATGCGGCGTTGTTTTGTCTGCCAGCAGCCCGACTGCAGGTCCTCAGTCGTACCATTCAAGTCGCCAGGGGCGCCCCGCAGGTCTTTGCACCACCATTGAGTCCATTGCTGCCGGAGGGCCCTTCCCATTCATAGGCCCTTTGCATTTGATGCCACTAGCGGGATGGACCCGTGCGATGTTTCCCGAGGGAATGTGAGCGTCTCTGGCAAAGCAAACTGGTTGCTGGACAGTAGGTACGTCGTCATCGTTGATTGAGAGGTACTTCCGCCTGGAGCAATCCGAGTCAGTGCGAGTCGAGCTATGGCCCGTCCTTCGTCCCGTCATCGTCCTGAGTCACGGCTCTCCGCTCATCTATCTGTGTACAAACGTCAAGGCTTTTCCACTATATTTCCTTCCCATTCTCTCGGCAAGGTTCGCCGTCGATATTCCGATCCCCGTCCCCCTTGCATCGTTCTCCGATGCGCACGTCTCATGTCAACCCACTATCCTCTTCCTTGTTGTACTTTAGCACAATTTCATGTATTTTGAGTGCTTCTTCAGCCGATATCTATTGAGTAGAAATGGTATTACACCGCGTCTGCGTCGCGTAAAGTCGGCTTTGACTGCACGCTCAGTGTAAGGAAGAAAATGTGACTTCAACCTAAGTGGCGCTCGCCAGCGCGAGCCCTCACGGGACCCATACAGTTGCGCATGACGCGCTGGCTGAAAGGAGAAGGGCACGCGGGTTCTCCGAGTCAGAGCCAGAAAGGTATAGTCCGAGCGTCGTCCAATGGTGAGGTTTAGAGGTTTTGTCAAAGCGGATCGCCCATTCAGTAAAAGTCCCTTCTTCCTTATAGAAGGCATTTTGCATCCCGAACACGGTCACTAACAAACGACATCGTTATCGTGGTGAACTTCATAATCATATCCGAGCATTGGGAAGGAGGCCAGAAGAGGTACGCCTTCCTACTTCATAGCAAAATGTTCCTACGCCATAGCACAACGTTTCTACTGCTTACTTCCCAGAAGTTTGACTTGCCCTGCGCGTTTTCTAAGCGGCTTTGTTGCGTGCAGGTTAGTGCACGCTGACGATGCGTCTGGTGCTTACCCGAGCGTCGGAAGGAGGCGCAGTTGATGGGTACACTGGAAGGACGATAGCAGCGCGCTTCAATGGAGGGATGATGGCAGCGCCCTCGACTTAGAGGGACAGGTGAGACTAGAGCGCGTCGGTGGAGGCGACATCGCTGCAACTTGTATGGGATGTCGTCTGGCGGCCTGACCGGTACTAACAATGCGTTTGGTGAGTGATACTTCCATCTGTAACATCTTCACATCTCTGACGATGATATCCAGCCGTATGATGGAATCTGGTGGCGCCTTGCGCGATCTTGGGCGAGATGCGTGATGCTGGGGTGGGAGGCGAGGCGAGGGATGCCCGGGGTGGTGCTCGCCGCCGTTGGGCTGTACTGCCCGCCTATCTCGTCAGCGGTCCCCACCCAAGTCGCGCGTGCTGAGGTCAACGACGCACGCTGGTTGAGGTCAACGTCACCCACGCTAAGGTCAACGATGCCCGCGCGGTTACCGTACCTCGGTCTAGCGGTTCTTCCCAATTTTACGATGCTGGACTGCGCAGGGCGATGCTCTCGTACACGGCCAGCAGACGGGCACGCGCGGCCAACACCCGGAGTGATAGCGTGTTGATTCCATCCGGCTTCGAAGGTTCCGAATGGAGGAACTTCGAGCGCGAAGAGGCTTCGATAGCCCGAATGAAGGAGCTTCGAGGGCGCGAATGAAGGCCGCGGGCTTCGAAGGTTGGTCCGGCGCTGCGACGGCAGGACGTACGTCTTCGGTTGTTTGTGGAAGGCGGTCGCGCTGAAAGGATTGGGTCCAGGAGCGGTAGGAATCTTCGCGTCGGTTCGCGCGCCAAGCGGGCACCATGGCCGCCCACCGCAAGCCTGGTGGGGTCAGCTACCCGACAAGCGGTCCAGGAAGTAGTGGCGCGCAGTCTTCTCCACGATGATTTATGTGACGGTGCGCGTGGGGCGCGCCCTTTGCCAAGGTGACTGTCACCACTCCATTCCTCTGAACCGAAAGACAATCGTGCTTGAGTCATTGAGGTGTGTGTCTCTTTGTTTCCGGCTGGACCTGCGGGCACACAACACGTTCGAGGTGTTGTGTGCGTCCCGTTCTGGACGGCGGCGAGACCGGATTGGGATGAATTGTGGGCGCAATAGAGAGGTTGCACGTGTGGGGTACCTGGGGCGCCACGCCCATTCGGGTACCGTGGCAACGGCTCCATCGATCGCGCGGGCGGACCGATCGCCTATATAAGGGCGGGCGCGCATTGGTGGTTGGTCTTGTCGACGCCCTTCCTTTCATTTTTCTTGTGCTCCGTGCTTGTTTGTTCTCCGGGTGTCTTGCTTGCATACGCCCGCTGGTCCCTCCTCCCACTCACTCTCTCCCACGAACGACAGTCTCTTCTGCACATATTACCATGTCTTTCGTTAAGGCGTTCGTTGCCGCGCTCGCGCTCTCCACCGCCTCAGTCGATGCCCTGCGCCCCTCCCTTCACGGCCGCGCCCACTCCAACTGGCGTCACCACAACACCGTGCGCCCCCGCGCCACGACGTACACCCTCAAGGACAAGTACGACTCGTCCAACATTCTAGAGTGCGTCCCCCGATCGCGACTTTACTTCCGCTTTACTGACGCGTCGCGACAGCGAGTTCGACTTCTGGCATAGCGAGGACCCCACCCATGGCAGCGTCAACTACCTCGGGAAAGACGAAGCCACGGAGAAGAAGCTCGCCTATGTTGATAATGGTGCGTATCGGCGATAGATACCCTCCGTGGCTTGTTCTTAATGTGCCTTCCAGGTGTCGTCGTGCTGGCCGTTGATGACACTACCTGGCTTCCTAGCGGTGGCAACCGTGACTCGTACGTGTCTGATCTACTGCTCCTCCATACGATGTGCCAACCAACCTGCTTCTAGTGTCCGCATTAGCTCCAAGGCAAACTACGATAACGGTCTGTTCATCGCCGACTTCGAAGCGATGCCCTGGGGCTGCTCCGTCTGGCCCGCGTACTGTAAGTCGGCTCTGGATCCCTTCGCCTCCTATGCTGACCCATCTCAGGGTCCAACGGCCCCAACTGGCCCGCCGGTGGCGAAATCGACGTCCTTGAGGGCGTGAACGAGGCTACCACCAACCAGTACACCCTCCACACGTCCGATGGCTGCTCCGCCTCCGCCGGCAACGCTAAGATCACCGCGAACCTCGGCAACGCGAAGTGTGCCTCTGCCAACGGCGACAACGCCGGCTGCGCTTACTTCGACACCGACAACCGCAGCTACGGCAAGGGCTTCAACGAGGCCGGCGGCGGGGTCTACGCTCATCTCATCGACTCAACGGGCATCAAGATCTGGTTCTTCTCCCGCAGCGACGTCCCCCAGGACATCACTTCTGGGAACCCGGACCCGTCGAGCTGGGACAGCCCCGCGGCGTTCTGGGCCACGGAGACCTGCGACATCGCGAGCCACTTCTACTCGCAGCAGCTCATCATCGACACCACGCTCTGTGGCGACTGGGCCGGCAGCTCGTTCAACTCGGACGGCTGCTCCGGCTCGTGCGCCGACACGGTTGCCGACCCGGGCAACTTCAAGAACGCGAAGTGGCGCATCAACTCGATCAAGGTGTACCAGGCTGGCGGTGACGGTGGCGATGACTCTGGTTCCGGCTCGTCCGATGGCGCCTCGTCCACTGACTGGTGGAGCTCCGAGACCATCAGCGCGAGCCTCGGCTTGACCATCTCCGCCGGCAACGTGAATGCGCAGCCCACCGACTCGGTTGCGCCTACCAGCACTGCCTGGAGCTCCGCCGCGACCGCGACCAGCACTGGCTCCCCGGACAACGGTGATGATGAGGACTGCGACGATGAGGATGACGGCGAGGACGACACCGATGGCGAGAACGCGAACGATGAGGACGACGGCGAGGACTGCGATGACGAGGGTGATGATAGCGCCTCCGGCACCGCTGCTTCCTCTGCTGCCGGCGCCTCGTCCACTGGCACGGGCTCTGAGGACGGCGACGACTGCGATGATGGTGAGGGCGCTTCGGCAACCGCCACAGGCTCCGCCGCCGCGTCTTCCTCCACGTCGGTCAACAACGGCGCCTCTTCGTCCAACAGCGGCTCGTCCTCTGGTAACAACAACGAGGGCGACGACTGCGACGATGAGGGTTCCAACGACGGCTCCCGCGCCGCCACCAGCGCCTCTGCAGGTGACGCCTCCGCTACCGGCTCGTCCGAGGGCGCATCCGCCACCGGTACTTCCGGCGAGGACGATGGTGACGACTGCGACGATGAGGAGGGCTCGGGCGCGACGGCCACTGCCACCGGCACTGCCGCCGCCTCTTCCTCCTCATCAACGGAGGGCGAAGGTGACTGCGACGAGGGCGAGTGGTCTTACTCTGCCTACCCGTCCGCGTCGGCCTCTGGGTCTGCCTTCCCGTCCGGCTCCGCATCCGCATTCCCGTCTGCGTCTGGCTCCGGTGCCGCCTCTGGCTCCGCAGCTGGCGCGGGCTCCGGCACCGCCACGTTCTACCAGCCCAGCGGCTCCGCGTCCTTCGCGTACTCCTCAGCCGCCGCTGCCGCTTCGTCCGCTCCCGCCGCGACCTCGTCGCCGGAGTGCACCGAAAGTGCTTAATCCACAGGAGACCACAACTTCTGAGGCTCGGTGACGGGTGCTCACATTGATCGCCCCTCATCGTCAGCCTCAACTTCTCGGACGTCAGGAAGCCGAACACATCTATTCATTCTTGGAAGGGCACTCAACATCGACTCTCGCAAGGGCGCGCCCCGGCGCGTCTTAACGACTCTCATCCACGCTCTTTATCACGCACCCTCACCACCCTCACGCACACTCACGACCCGCCTGGGGGCGCAAGGCTCCCACATGGGCGCGCACACACATAAACCACATACATCTCTCACGTTGTCTTGCGCTCCCGGGTCCCCTCCTCCCTCTACCCCTACACACAGGCTTGATGCCGCCCATAGTCTCACCCCGGCACGCACGCCAGCCGTTATTCGCGCCAGGCGTCGGGTACCGGCCATGTCATGCTCTGCTGTCGGTCTTGCTATGCTTTCTCGTCTTTCTGCTTTCGCCCGTACGCACAGTTTGCGGCGGTTTCTGGTTATGCTTTTCACGGCTGTATACTTATTATCATGGCGCTATGCGTCCGCGCGTGCGCGGAGACGCGCGCCCTAGTGGCGTGCGTTCCATGGGTCTCCGTCTCTCCCTGGTTGGTCCCCTGCGGGGGCCGCGGATGTGTTCATAGTTTGGTTGGATGTAGTAGCACTTGATGTAGCGTATATTGAAAACCAAAATGTCCTTCGATGACCAGATGTCCCGTCAAATACTTCGGTGTGTTGAGACACCAATAGAACAAGAGGAAGTCCCCGTTGTGCTAAATCTACACCTCGCCTACTATGCCTAGCGGTAGGTAAGGTGTAGGGACACTAATCATCTTACTTGCCCTCGATATTCAATTCCCGCTACCATTGATGGTAGTGGGTCTTAGGGATGGAGCGCAAAATCGCAAATGCCCCGTCTCGCGAACTTTGGTAACCCCTCACGTGCCGGCACATGATCGGGCCTTCCGTGATCTGGGCTCCTCGGCGTCGACCGAGCGCATCTTGACTCTTTCATTCACCTGCGCTTCGCCGTGCTGTCCTCTCGCGGGTACGCAGAGAATCAACCCCGAATCCTCTTCTTGTCTGACTTCGCCGCTGCTCGACGACCTCGGAAGCTTCGTGGCTTCGTCACATTACATCTCGCCTGCATACGCACGTCGATGCTCATTTCTGTCTCGTTAGCTCGAGTCTCTCGGATGGTTCACATAAACTTGAGCGAAATAATCACACGGCATTGGAGTCGGCCACTTTCCGAGGGCGGTTGCGCTGAAAAGCGCGCTGGAGATGCGACGAGGGCAGAGAATCAATGGCGCTGGAGGGCGTCGGGACCCGTCATACGCAGTGTGGCGGCTAAGTACAAGGGTTCGCTAGGCGGGCCCGCCCGATGAGACGCCTCAGTATATTGGGCATCGGCCGCCGCGGTTGACCGTCGGGACGAGCATGTTCGAAAATGATATTATGGATGAGAACAACAAGCTAAGATATCGGCAGGGCTGCTGGAGACAACAGGGCCATGGCCAGAATTTTGGATATGAGAGACCTTGCGAGTCGCACTCAAGTAATTTGCCCTGAGATCGCCTGATTCCATTCAATAAATCAACAAGCTAGAAGGTGAGTGGTAGCGGGCCCTGCCGTGAAACGGCCCTTTAGAGTTATATATTCAAGTACAGCTCATATGACTGTAGCCCCAATGCCCGAGTTTGGATTTACTCGTTGGTTGACGCGCGTGTGATCAGGTGACCAGCTTCGTGATCCGTGACCGTGGACCGTCCATGAAATTTCGTTGAACTTGAAATGTCGCTTGACTGGGCCGCGGGATTCGTGACTGTGACAAGGAGGTCACCCACCATTTGTTCGCACGGGCAAGACCTTAACCTCGACCTCCACGACCATCGCCACTATGTCTTTCAAACAACCTCTCGCCACACCGGTAGTAACGCATATTATAGAAAAACCAGAGGATCTGTTCCCGTACTCTTCAGATCTATCCACTGTCCTCGCGCGACTTTGCGACGCGAACTCATTCCAATCCTGGACCTCGCAACAAGTGAGCACGTATCATCACCTCTACACAGTAAATAATGGTAACATATCCGTCAGGCATCTCGTTGTGAACTAGCCCGTTGTATGCTTATGACAAGGAAAGTTGTCAAGCGACTTCAGTCACTTTCCAAGTCCGAAGAACAGTTGCCTCAACTTGGTCGGGATCCACGCACGATAATCATCGGCCCATTTGTTACAGAGATCCTTCAAGAACTCGTACCCGAGTCCCAGATGCAGTGAGCATGTGCACCGCTTGCTTCCTAGTCGCGCTTACCTCGTGCTTAGCTTCGAACCCTCCTATGCACGGGCCGTCTATCCTTGTCAGAGAGAGAATTCAGCGCTTAGTTGGTTCACGCCCCTCAGTGGCCGCGCCACCTCAATTCTGACCTTCCCGATATCGATTTCGAAGGACCCGGAAACGAGTCTTGCGCTAGGGGGGCAGAATGGGTTACCTGCGCAGGACGGCACTGCGGAAGCGACGTGCTCGCGCGAAGGTGATCGTCCTGATGACTCGTCGCCCTCTTCCTCTATACCCGACGACGAGGCTCGAGACCCTTTCGACCATATGCATCTGTTAAGGAGACGACCCTCGCACGACTCGATTGAGCTCACTCTCATTTGTGTCGCGGACAAGGACGAAATCTATAGCCTCCTGTGTAGCGCTCTGCTACAACGACATCTTTTTGGAATCGACGAACCTCTGCTTGGCTTCTCCTTTGATCCTGAAGGAGATTGTCTTCAGCTTGTGGTGGGGTGGCTAGTGAGATGTTCGTCCCACCCATGCGTGCGTATTCCTTCGCGCGCTTCACAGTCGAGTCACGAATTTCATTTCTAGATGGAAGTTCATGTCGCTCATGCTCAAGGTGCCGACGCACGTCCTGAACTGGGAATATTCGACTTGTCGAGTCTTCCTTCGGCATGGACCCTCGCGCTTCTCTTGATATGCCTTCGGCCCCGAGTTACGCGCTGCGCGACAAGTGCACGAAACAATATCGTCCAGCGCTGCTTGTCGCCGGGAATCAGCTCCGCTTGGCATATCGATTTCACTCGTGAGGCCGACGATATCGCGGCGTATGGACCGGATTGCGATCAGCGTGTGAAGAGCTGGGTGGAAAATTGCATGTGAGTCGACTTCACTGCCTTGTCCTTCGATATAAGACGATCCCAGGGCATGCTCAAGTCAGTGTTCGTCCCCGTCGTCAAATCCGCCGCATCACACAACATCAGACCCATCTGAGTGCGTGTAGCTACTACTGCATTGTCCCCCCTCTCATTTCAAGACAGAGGACTCACATCGGAAAGAACGATGTCCAGGACAGGGTGCGTATTTGGATACTTGCTGTCGAGATCTGAACTCATCTACCATGGGCAGCCGACGGAACGTGTATGTCCTAATCAGTAGAAACCCCCCTTACGATTCTGACGATTCAATAGCAGCAGCCGTGCCCCTTCGCTTTCGTGTGTTTTCCAGTCGCCGCGCTATTCCTGCGATTGACAATCATGTAGCGTCCTCGACGAAGATTCGACTTGGGTAGATGAAGGATTGAAGGAACGTTACGAGAAACTCGAAAAAGATCGCGAACAGTGCGTGTTATCAGGGCGATCGTCGACTCTTTCTGACATGCTCGTAGAAAGGCGCCCTTATCAACGTCAGTATGTCCAAATCATAATTCAGTCTTATACTGATAGCTACCAATAGCCTCACCCACCAGCGCAAGGCCAGAAGCGCGTCCAGGTTCGAGTACAAGCACCATCCTGCATCTCATGTATCTGACCATTGTGTGCACCCCATCCAGCATCGCTAGGGATGTCGGCGGCGCCAAGGTCGATCGGCCGACCGAACTTTTTCTCGACCGTGGTGTCGCGTTTGGAGCCTTCCCTGCCATATACTGGTCCATTCGGGACGTACATCCTGTACTTGCGCACATTGTCGAGTCGTTGATGCTTCCCCGGCTATGCAAAGTTCTGGTCAGTTTATCCTTTTTTGCGCACTGCCTTCGCTGAACCCCCGGTCCAGCCGCTTCCCGTCGAATTCGTACAGGAGTCTAGACAATACATGACGGGCTACGACTTCAAGCGCCAATGCTTCATCCGTGATGCCCCACAATTGGGTTATTACCCTCTCTTCCAAGTAAGTCCGTTGATCATTCTCTGTCAACACCGCAGTAATGTCCATAGCCGAGGCACGTACACCAATGGTACGGATACCACGAGGAGAAGACACTTGAGCAAGTCATTCGTACAACCCTTCAACTCGACGAACTGCGCAAGCTGGATGACGAATCTCGCCGAGTGCTTGTCCCAGCCCTGCCAGACGTGTTGCGTCTTTCAGATCTAGCATACCGAGGCTATCTTTACATCCGTGACCCGAACGAGATGGAATCTCGACACACATGGGATGCTGTCATTGATCGCCTGCTTGCTGGTGTGTTCGTCGCGCCCTCGAAGGGACATCTGGGTTACTCTCTGCACAATCGGTGAGTCTCAGTTCCCATTCGTGCCGCTTAGCAATTCTCATCGTCCTGGAAGGCTCGAGCGCCGAGTATCACTTCCTAGGAACATCCTTTTTGAAGTTGAGAAACGCCGAGTGGAAGCCGCAAAGACTGCCTCGCAAGTAGGATTTCACGAGAACAACTATGTGAACTTCGCGCTGCTCTCTTGGAACAATCCCACGTTTAAGGAATACGACTACTACAAACTGAACTCTTCTCCGGTTGACGAGATTCCTGAGGCACTCGCGTCCACTTCGGGACGACCTGCTGATGATGACGATGTCCACAACGATTACGAGGGCAGTGCTGGCGACAGTGCCGACGGTCACGAAAGCTACGAGGGCCACGAGAGCCACGAGAGCGATGGGAGTGACGACAGTGACGACAGCGACGGCAGCGACGACAGCAACGACAGCAACGACAGCAACGACAGCAACGACAGCGACGACAGCGACGACAGCGACGACAGCGACGACAGCGATGGGAGCGTCGACAGCGGTCAGAGCGTCGACAGCGGCAAGGACAACGAGGGCGATGGGGACAGTGACAGCGCCAGGCAGAATACAGCTGCACCTTTGGTCACTTTCGCAGATGACCCACTCCTTGCTGCCGATGATGCATCTCCGCTCCTTGCGGGTCTCCTCGATGACAGTGCCGATCTATCTGAGCCCGCGCAGCTCGCGTCCACGTTCGAAGAGCCTGCTGCCGGCGATCATGGTATAGCGTCTACAGCTGGTGTCAACTTGTCCTCGTTCCTTTCCGCGTCCGCGTCGGCTGCCCTTCAGTCAGCCCATCCTTCTCCTCATGAAGCCAGCGATACGAAGTTCGTCCGTCAGCTCGAAGAACGGTCCAGGACAGCGCTTCACGACCATGTCGAAGCCATAGCAAATGCAGTGGAAGCAGAGAGGGGTTGGCGCACAGCCCGCGCCACGCTTTACCAAAACCAGTCGAACAACATGGCAGCACTGGAGGCTCGCGCGTTGTGCGAGTTTCAGTATGGTGTTTGCGATGGTGTGGTTTTCGTGGAAGTGCCGGACGTTTTCACAGATGATGACGCTCGTCTTGCAACCCAGCTCGAGGAGTTCGCTATCGTCGGGGCCCCCGAACTACAGCGGGATCGGCGGGACCTAGATGACGACACTGAGCCAGCGCCTGATCAGCCTCTTCCTTCCTCTGCGCCCCAGATTGTACGTGTTGTGCGCGACTTCGCGCAGATGCTAAGGCAGAGGGATCGTTCTGCAGGTGAGTATATGCATGCAGTATTTCCCTTGCAACCTCGCGCGCTGACAGGGGATAGCGACAGTGGATAGTTCTGCCGCAGCAGCAGAGAAGGATGAGACCCAGGTGAAAGGGGTACCTGCCGCCGAAGATGGCGACACGCCTGACGAATGCGCTGGACACACGACGGCCCCCAACGACGAGGACACGTGGGTAATCCATTTCTCGCTGAACGATAGAACATGCCTGGCTAGCAAGAGTGATATGTCCAAGCAATCCGATGACGCCGACCGACAAAAGGGTGCCACCAAAACAGGAAAAATGAATTGGAAGTGTGAGTACAGTTCAGGAAGCCTTTGTACATTTCTGATTCTCTCTAAAATAGCAGTGTGTATGCCGGGAATGTTTCGCGAATACAAGCGCGACTTTGTCAAGCCTGCGCAGGGCTTAAACCAAGGTCGCGCGTATATCATGTCCGGCACGGACTACTATGCGAGCCTGGATATGTACGACGTCGCGGTCTTTGCGCTTGCTACCGTGGGCGCGAAGGGGCGACTACTGTGCGGTTGGGCGGAGCGGCCTCCCAATGCCACAGATAAGGATGTGAGCACGCTCTCTACAAAAGCGTTTAGCAGCTTGCTGAGTTCGCCCCAGGGTATACAGATTGTCCACCATATCATCGATACGAACTGCCCCGAGTGGGATCTAAGCAACAGTTCCGACGCCATCGACTTCGCTATGTTCCTCACCCTCCTTCGTACCAAGCATTTCCCAGATATCGTGCGAAGGTTTGAGGAAAAGCGGAGCCAATTTGTGGCGGACTGGCGCAGCGGGAACGTCGAGCGCTTCCGATGGACAATGCTTCAACAACAAAAGTACTCCAAAGCGTACCAGGAGGCGAAAGCAAGGAAGGTCGCGCAGGATAAGATATGGACCGAGCATCAGAGGCAAATGGACGCACTTCGGGCGCAGAATGCGCAGAAGTTGAAGGAGAAACGGGAGAAGGAGAAACGAGAGGAGGAGGAGAAGCGCAAGGAGAGAGAGAAGGGGAAGGGGAAGCACAAGGAGAAGGAGAAGGGGAAGCGCAAGGGGAAGGAGGAGAAACTCGAGCCGGAGGAGGACCGGCCGAAGATGAAAGACGGAAAGAAGGAGAAAAGACA
This sequence comes from Pleurotus ostreatus/Saccharomyces cerevisiae fusant, assembly GCA_024196135.1. NCBI lineage: Eukaryota > Fungi > Pleurotus ostreatus/Saccharomyces cerevisiae fusant. Next base: position 18,660 of record JAMQCK010000105.1, on the reverse strand, counting down.
AGCGGGGAGGGCACAGACAACGAAGGCGGCGAACAAAGAGAAAGAGAAGGAGCGGGCGCAGCAGCTGAAAGACGATATCGCGCGCAAATCACAGGCAGACAAAGAAGGCCGAGAGCAGCGAGCCTTGAGAAGGGAGGCCGCGTCGGCTAGCTCCATTCAAGATCCGCAGTAGCATGTATCACTGAATGTAACTTTACATATGATCCTATGCCCTTGCCATATCCCCTATGCTTTCAGCTATGTTCGCTTGTTATTATCTGACAGGGCGAATAGAGCGTGCTAGATCTGCAGCGAACGATCTCAAAGTCATCGTGCATAGGTCTAGTAGTCGCAGTGTCGCTTTCCTGGTGTAAGGGACGAGAGATTCTTCGTACGCGTCGAGAGAACGCAAGTGTATCAGTAAAATCTCTTGAGGAGGCATGCATTGCCTTCACTCCGTCTCGGGATCACAGAGTATCATGGCAATTCAGGACATCCACCAAACTGTCTGAACACAAACGTTACTATCGTACAAATTCTGAACAACAACCGGGGCTAATCGTACACGAGGCTCATGGCATGGGCTGGACTGGACTGTCATGCGGACAGCTACATCCTGACCCTATCCCCACCTACACTTCCTCGGCCCACTCGCCTACACTTCCTCGACCTTCTCGCTGGTATTCCGCGCGTCGGCAGCCTCTGAGGCCGCGAGGGACTCGCCCGGATATCTGTGGACCAGGAACTTGTTGATCTGGGCGAGGACGGCGAGGGCGAAGACGAAGGCGCTATGGGGGACGGGCGTTAGTGCATAACCGTACGGATCAGAGATGTAAACGTACGTCGTAGTGGCGAAGCCCTGGATATAACGCGGTCCTGTCGTTGACGGCCAGAGGAAGGAACCGTAGATCGACGCGCTGTTCCCGAGGGCGTTGACAAAGGCGATAGACACAGCGCGCTTCTCTGCCGGATGGTCGATGATGCCCGACACCCACTACACGGTGCGTTAGCTCACTTCTTATCCCTCTCAAAAAAAACTTCGTTCCACTCACCAACAACGACAACGGGCACGCCGCATACACACCTCCCACCCCAAAGCACAAGAACGCGTACTTGACCTTATGGTTGTCCACTGCGACCGTGATGATGAACGCGACGCCGGCCATCATGCTCGCGGCGGTGATGAAGTTCGCGCGGTCGCGGTAGATGTCGGAGAGGAAGCAGAAGGTGAGGATGCAGACGAGGGCGACGACGTAGATGGGGATGGTCATGAACTGGAGGGTGTAGCCGTGGTAGCCCATCTGGCCGACGAGGGTGGGGATGAAGTATTGGATGGTTTGCGAGCCCTGGGGAGGGGGTTAGATACGTTGAGGAATGGTCAGAGGAAGGGCGACTCACGGTGGCTAGCATGTACATGACGGCAAGGACCCAGGTGCGCCAGTCGCGGACGGCCATGAGCGCGGCTTGCTTGTGCGTCGGCTGGTCCTTGGTCGTGCCTGCGTTACCGATGCCGTCTGCTGCCAGACGCTGCACAGCGATGAACTACGGTGAAATAGTCGTAAGTAAATCGTAGTTGTTGATTGTCTCGAGTGTGCTCACCTTCTCCTCCTCGGTCATCCACTTCGTCGTCGAGGGCCAGTCCGGAAGGAACATCCAGGCGAAGACTGCGACAAAGCTGGAGCCGACACCCTCAATGATCAGAAGCCATCTCCAGCCGTCAAGGCCCCTTGCGCCGTCCAGATGGTCCGTAATAACGCCTGCAAGCAGTCCAGAGAATGCACCCTGGATAGAAAGACAGTCAGTATTTGTGCTAAGCTCAGAAGAAGACTATGGTACTCACGGAAACAGCAGTCGCAGTGTAGTAAATGGAGTATCGCTTGGCGAGTTCGTGGCGCTTGTACCACGAAGAAAGGTAGAAAGCGACTCCTGGTGCGAAGCCAGCCTCCATGATGCCGAGGGCGAAGCGCACACCGGCAAGGGCCTGCCAGTTGTGTACGGCGCCCATTGATGCGGCGATGCCACCCCATACCAAGCACAGAGTGGACAAGCTACGCGTATCTGTCAGCGAACAGATACGGGGGACGTCGAGATTTCACGTACAAGATAGAGGGACGAACGCGACTGAGAAGCATATTGGCAGGGACCTCGAAGATAACGTAGGAAACCTGCGCTAGTGTGAGAGGGATCGACGGTCAATTGAGTAGATACACGTACGAAGAAGATGAGCAGGACGATGGAGTACTGCGTGTCTGTCAAGTGCAGCGCCTCCTCCATCCCTCCCGACTTCGCATTGCCGATATTTGCGCGGTCCAGGTAACTGAGCGTGTAGAGGACCCATATCGTAGGGACCTATGGGCGCGTGAGCGCGTTAGTCACCTGAACTCTGAAGCCACTAAATGCGCCCATTCACTCACAATCCGGAAGTCAATCTTCCTGACTAGTTTCTTCTCAGCCTCTGAGCCGGACGCGTACTCCTCTACCACGCCGACGAACTCCTCTCGCCATTCCTGCTCGGGTTTACCCATGTTGTCGAATTATGTGACCTTGGCGGACTGCGTGCGATGTGGAAAAATGAACGCGAGTGGTCGTGTCGATGGGTCGGTGCGCGGGCGTGCAGGGGGGAGGTGACGCTGTCGCGAGAGGCAGGCGAGAGAGCCTGTACGCGCCAGCCTGCCCATTATAAGCTTTTGCCATAGTCCCGCATTCGAAATCGTTGTTCCCCACGTCCCCGCCGGCGGGGGAAGAGAGGTACGAGTGATTTCCCCAGGTGGCGCCCCAGGAACTCCCCACAGCGCGGTGAGCGAATCCCTAGGGTCGCCCCCGCCGGATTTAGGAAGTATATAGGTCCGGAAGAGACAACCGACGTCTGAGGCGGGAAGAAATCCCACGGGGAGGGGATGGCGCCCACAACGCTCCAAGAGATAAAATACGCCCTTGCTCTTCTGGCACTGAATCCATACAGTTGTATCGTAAGCAGCGCGCGCTTGGGGCGGACCGTCAGTCCACATGTTGATACTTATGAACAGCGAAGCTGAGGTGAGTGGCTCGGAGCGAGCTCATGACCGACAGATGTATGGCTAGCGTGTGATAGCCGTTCTGGCGCCAGGGCGTGTAGAGGAGGGCCGGTATCCCCCCTCGTCGGCCGCCGACGCGGAGGTAGACATTCAGAGACAATGGCGGACGACGGCGAGCAGCGACAGAGGAGGAACAATGGAATTTGCAAAGGGCTGGTTGACTTTGAGTCGTGAGAATGGATTGCCCTTTCCGCTTATCTTTATCAGATCGGGGGGAAGCGGCTGCCATTTGGCTGCCATTGTCCCTCGGGCTCGGGCCGATCTATGATCTCTCCGAGCTCTTGGCTACTGTCGTCCTTCTTATACTGCGACCAGCTTGCTCTGGTGAGCATTCTGCGCGTCAGCTCCCTTATCTCTCGTCCTACGTTTTGCCAGCCGATGTACGCAGTCTATCTTTTGCAATGAAGTCACTTCCTAGCCTATTGCGTCGCACGTTCTGAAGCACGAGGCTTTGTTCCGCGCTTGTTGACGAGATCGCTGTCTCTTTTGGCTGTCTTTTTACGCGCAGTCGCTTGTCCTGCGACGACCATGGATCCAGAGGACATGCAGTCGGCGCCGCTCCTGGCGCCTACTCAAGATTACTTGGCGAGCGTCAAGGTCTTTCCCCTCATCAGGCATCTGAGGAAGGACGTATTGGTACGATCGACATAACTTCCAGTGAATGTGTCCCATATCTAACACGTACTGCAGAACACCATTGGTACGTGAACGAAGACGAAGTGTAGTTTGAGACTCGCTCACAGGGACCAAAGACAGCGCCCTGAGCTGGGAGTGCGTCGTCGTTTACTGCCCGTCATTCACGCCCCTAACCCCTTCCCAGACAGCTCACCGCGTCCGATGTCAACTTCACCATCGTCCGCCCCATCGTCCTCAAGTATGCGCGCCTCAAGAATCTCGCCGTGGTCTACGCGTGCCTCGTCGTGCGCTCGTACTTCCTCGGCGAGTCCGAGGTGAATCTCGCGTACGCGGGCGTCATGACGTCGCGCGCGATGCTCTGCGAAATCCTGGCGATGAAGCTGCAGAGCCACTTTGCTTCAAACCATATCGAGCTCGTCGCGGTGCTAACGACGACGTGGAGTCCGCTCGCGGGCGCGTCGAACGCGGTGATCGACCAAGTTCGGGATGCGTATGGAGGGGAGGATGGGGATGCGCCGGAGAAGAGCGCGCTGGAGGTGCGTGGCGGTTTGCGATGCTAGGCTAGCAGAGGACTAACACCACGCCTAGATGGCCATCGCCACCGAGGCGAAGAAGTTCCTCGCGTCCCCCGTCACACAGAAGGTCATCAACGACATCTGGTCCGGCCGCGTCGTGTTCTCCACCGAGAATCGCGCCTCGGTGCTGGCGGACAACTACAAGCCCCGCGCCATCACGATCTACGACCACCGCACAGCACCCTTCCTCGACCACTACCGGCTACGCGTCCCGCGCTATGGCGCTGTCCTGGAGTTCTTCAACGTCGGCGTGCTGCTGTTCACGTTCTGCTTGTGCATTCTGAGTGCGTGGTCTGAGTTGAGGAGGGTGAAGCCGGTGCTGAACGTCGCCTCATAGCCCACAATAATGATCATGTCACGTTCGGCGAGATCCTGTTCATCGTCTTCGCTGCGTCGTTCGTGCTGGATGAATATACAGCTGCGACAGAGCATGGATGGATCAGTGCGTTCCTGCTGCTTTTTTGTTGAAGTAAACTGACTCTAACTTCCTCCACCTACAGTCTACATCGCCAATGTAATGTTATGACCGTTCCTCGCATCCTTCTCGTTGCTAATCGCCAAATTAGATATGGAACGTCCTCGATTCCTCATTTATCGTCATCGTTTTGCTATATCTTGGCTTTCGCATCCGCGGCCTGATTGAAGGCGACCGTGAGTGCACCCTTTCTTTCCTCACGCTCTCTTTCACCCCTCACATCCTACAAATACTCACAAACGAAACCCAGCCGACATATCCGACACCGGCTTCGACATCCTCTCCACGGGCGCTTGCATCTTGTTCCCGAGGCTCGCGTTCTTTGCGTTGAAGAATAACCTGGTCATACTGTATGTAGCACTGCACCTCTCAGATGCAAGGTTGCTAATAACAGCCTTTCATAGGTCCCTGCGCGTTATGATCTCACAGTTCCTGTTCTTCATCGGCGTCGCGGCCGTCTGCTTCTCGGGCCTGCTCTTCACGTTGTGGACCTTGGGTGCGTAGACCTCCCGCTCCTTCCACCCCTCCAACCCTCTTCCCTCTCCACTCGCCCTCCACTCGGTTGCTCGTCTACTAACCCTTTCCCTACCCAGCCCGCGGCACTTCCGAATCCGCCGGCATCCCCGACCCGTGGACGCTCAAGAAGATCTCCTGGCTTATGGTGCAGATCTGGTTCGGGAACACGTACCTGAGCTTCCAGCAGGCGTCGAGCTTTCACCCGTTCTTTGGGCCGATATTGATGACGATTTTTGCGGCGATGGCGAATACGGTGAGTGTTCTGTTGCGGTCCACTTTCGAGAGACGTGTGATTGACGGTGGCTTCGATAGCTTTTGTTGACGAGTGAGTGGGAGAAGAGTACGTCCACAAACGGGCGAGGCTGATGGTTGTCAGTCCTCATCTCGATTCTGTCGAACACGGTGGCGCAGATTAATGAGGTGCGTGAATGTGCGGCCGGTGTCGCGCAGATGACTAACCGAGCGTACAGAATGCGACGGAGGAGGCAAGCTTTCATGGATATACCATGCTTTCCGCTCCTGACCTTTCACCGTAGTATTTGTATCAGTTCGCTATCACGACTCTTGAAGGGTAGGGTGTGGCCACTTCCTCATGCTGCACGGCAATTAATCATTTCCTGACAGGTTGCAAGCGAGCGCGCTCGTCTCCTATCAACCGCCCTTCAACCTCCTTGCCTTGGTCCTCCTGAAGCCCTTCAGCTACATCCGTATGTTGGCTTTCATTTGCGGCGTCTATCCTCTACTGACACGCCGTGAAGTGTCTCCCAGGCGCCTGCACTCCGCGAATGTGTTCTTGATCAAGCTCACAACCTTCCCAATCCTGATCATCATCGGCGTGTATGAGCGCTTCCTTGCAGCCGGGCGGGAGTGGCGCGAGACTGGGCGCGACAGCCCAAGCCTCTTCACTAGCCTGCCGCGCCAGCTGAAGAACATGCCGATTCTAGAGGGCTTGGTGGGTACTAGAGCGGAGGACTTGGTAGAGGGTACGCACTTCCGTCTCATGAACTTTCTGGCTCGCTCACCCTCGCGCCAGCCATCTTCGACGTCGACGAGGAACACGACGACGACTTGTTCCAGTCAAGCAACGAAGAGGATGAAGAGCGCCAGGGGTGCCGCTACTATGGTTCTCGGGAACATTCAAGGACGCCGACCAGGGGGCTAGCTTCACCGCCCGACGTTATACGGCGCTTGCGTGCCGAACGCCAGACGTCGCGTCCGCGTTTACGGACGCGTACGCTATCGTCCGCCAGCGAGGTTGTGGCGACGGCTGAGGTACCTTCTGGTCCTCTTAGTCCCCTGGCGAAGTTCTTCGGGTATGGAAGGGAAGGCAAGGAGGCCGACCCGGCGAGCGTGGCAAACGTGCAAGCCAGTATGAAGAGAATGGAGGCGGCGCTGGATGATGTCAAGGACCTGCCGGTGCAGAAGTTGAGGGACGAGATGAAGGAGATGCAGGAACGGCAGGCCAGGATAGAGAACCTGCTCATGACCTTGACGAGGGGGATGCGCCACGATTCGCTGTGAAGCTCACGACATTGGACGATTGGTGGTGGCAGCGGTTGAGCTAGGCTGTTAGGCTAGATGTAGACTGCTGTACGTACTGTATGTAATATAGAGGTCGAGGCTGCAGGAACCCGAGGACATCGCCTGCTTGTAGGTCCCCCACGTGTCGCGGCCGTCGGTAACAATAGAGTCCTGGTTCGGATCAGGAGTCTCCATTATTTACCGTTTTGAGTGCAGTCAGGGTCTGCCTTCCCTTTATACCCCTCTTCTCGTCGCTGCCGACCTCCCTCGACGGTTATGCGCCATGGGCTGCTGCTTCTCAGAGCCAGTTGACTTCGATGGCGAGGTTAACCTGTACCACTTTGACCTCCACCGTGCGGTTGGGAAGGGCGCCTTTGGCAAGGTGCGTCGCGACGCGTTGGACGCTAGTCGGTTGCTCACCGTTCGGGCCAGGTCCGCGTCGTCGAGCACAAGAAGACGAAAAAGCTGTACGCGCTCAAGTACATCGAGAAGACGCGGTGCATTAAGCAGAAGGCGGTCGCGAATGTCATCCAGGAACGCAGGCTCCTGGAGGAGGTGCGCCGCACACCGCTATGACCTTCATCACCGATTGACGCTGTCTATCAGATTGACCACCCCTTCGTTGTCAATCTGCGCTACGCGTTCCAGGATGACGAGAACTGCTTCTTTGTGCTGGATCTCATGCTTGGAGGGGATCTGCGCTGTGCGTCCCTATCTTTCCCCACTGCTCCCTTTCACTCATTTCCCTTGCAGTCCACCTCGAGCGCAAGGGTCACATACCCGAAGAGGTCGTGCGTTTCTGGGTCGCGGAGCTCTCCTCTGGCCTTGCATACCTTCACAAGCGGAAAATCGTCCACAGGTGCGTTCTCGCCTCCTGTCGCGGGATCGTGTGCGTGACGCCGCCCGCAGGGATATCAAACCCGACAACGTTCTGCTCGACGCGGCTGGGCACGCTCATCTCACTGACTTCAATGTCGCCATCCACTACTCTGAGCGCCGGCAACATACCAGTGTCGCTGGCAGTATGGCGTATATGGCGCCTCAGGTCGTCGGGCGCAAAGGGTATTCTTGGCAAATCGACTGGTGGAGTCTCGGAGTGACTGCCTACGAGCTCCTTTTCCACCGGAGGCCCTTTGATGGTCGTACAGCGGAGCGCATGACCCAGTCCATCATCAAGGACTCGCTCAAGTTTCCGGAGGATTGCAGGACGAAGTGCAGCGATGCTGGCTTGACAGCGCTGAAGGGAGTGCGTATACCAACCGTTCTTTTGTTCTTTTCGGTCCTGACTAGCGTCCCTAGTTCCTGCAGAAGGAGCCCGAACACAGATTAGGCTGTATACCAGGGAAGGGTTTCGATGATCTCAAGAAACACCCGTGGTTCAAGCCAATAGACTGGGCGACACTGGAAACGAAAGAGGCGCAGCCTCCGTTCGTCCCGGATGTACGTACACCGCATATCTCTATTGCGCCTCTGTTGACGCCACGCGCAGATGAAGCAGGCTAACTTTGATGTCTCCCATGAGCTGGACGAATTCCTCATGGTTGAGAAACCCCTCACACATACCAAGCGCAAGGCCAACGCAGACCTGGACAAGCTCAAGCCGGAAATGCGTCAGCTGGAAGAGCAGTACGTCGTCCGTCTTCATCGTCCTCGCTTGTTCTGAACCAGTGGCAGATTCACTGTCTACGACTTCACGCGACCAAATCGCATGTCGTACTATCCGCACAACCAAATAGTCACCAGACTCGGCACCGAATCGACAGACCACACCGCTGTCTCGCAAACCGGAACTCTTGTACCAACGTCGACCCTCGCTGAGCGTTCAACGGCCGGCTCACCAGTCACTGAGAACGTCAATGCATTCCAAGCACCGATCGTCCCAGCAGACGACCCTTCATCCTCATCACCGATATCACCCTCTGACCCCCCACCCACACACGCACCTTGACTTATTCTACGATAATAGTCAGTATACTCATCCGCTCACTACATTTACCACTCCCTTTGCTGATCACTTCCTGTAGCCATCGCACAGCGTATACGAATTCCATATCATCATTATTTATCGGGTAATACTAGGACGTTTGGTGGACAGTCCCGAGCGATCGCTGTGCATCGTTCTGTCAGATATTCGGTGGATGGGTTTGGAGCGCATTTTTCTCTTCGTCTCGCTCGCGGAGGTGGTCTCCGACCCTCCGCGACGTGAGCCCTGTGTTGAGCACACCTTTCTTGCTGCTATCATCTATCCCTGTTATTATACTTATTTGTCGTGTTCTAGGATGATGTATTCCTTCTGCTCTCGATACTTGCATCCACTCCGTAATCTCCCCGGCCCGCTCTGCCCTGCCCTCTCCGCCTTCATTGCCAAGCTCAAACCCTGGCTGTCGCGTCGATCATGCGCTTCCCATTGTTCGGGTTCAACATCGTGGTCTTGTGATGGTTTCCTTGTGATAGTTCACGAGCTACCGCTGATTCGAAGCTGTGCGCGAATGGTGCCGGTAGCGACTAGGTACGCCCGTCGTGGGAAGGGCTGCTTCGCTGATATAAAAACATGCAGGCCTCGAAGATGCCCGTTGGTCTCTCGGGGGAAGCCAACCGTCCGTGAATTCAATCCGACAGTTCCTTCCCGCGCGGTGCCACCTTTCGACAGCCAGCAACATGGCCATTCGTTCTTTTACCCTTCCCCTCGTTCTTCTTCTGTGTCAGTCGCTGGGCGCGCTCGCCGCTATCGACCCACACTCGGCGTTGGCGTCCATCATCGGAACCTATAACGTGACCTTCGCGCTCGTCGCGGTTCCCAGCGATGTTGCGTACAGCGTGGGTCCTTTCAGCCACCAATCAGCCTGTATATCACCGAACATGATCCTCTGCAGCTCATACCGAAGGGTTACTCAATACTGCCACCGGCGACGGAGCAATTCCCAGGCATCGGCGAGGACGACCTGCCTATCTTCATCGAGCTCGGCCGGGAGGCGAATGCGGGGCCGCCGTTGTTGAACTTTGAGAACTTCCAAGAGGCGAAGATTGAGGTGCCGAATGTGGCGCGTCTGAATGATTCCTCGCCGTTCCTCTACAAGAGGTGGATCGCCGTCGATAACACTCTGGACGTGGTCGGTTCATGGGTATGAGGGATTCCCAGTATCATATGCAATGGCACGGCTTCGACGAACTGACATTTGGCAGGTGCAATTCGGCTTGAACACGTCAAAGGAGGAATTCAATCCCACGAACAGCAGCAATGCGACTTCGTTCGACTACTCCATCGTTGGTCAGTAGATTCATGTCACTTGTAGCCAATTAGCTGACGTGTACGTGTAGACGCCGTGGACGGCACTTTCACGCCAATTGAAGGCGAGACGACGTGGCCTCTCAGCACGTTTCAGGCTGTCGGCGGACAACCATGGTACGTTCGGGCGCTTTTCTGTACATATCAGTATTGGTGTCGAAGTCTAACAACTGACTAGGTTTGCGGAGTACCCCACTTGCGCTCAACACTTCTACGAAGAGTCGTCCGTTCCGGTCACGTACTTGTCAGGTGATTTCTCTCGCAGCTTCGCTTCAGTGACTTTGTTATGACTCATTGCCCCCAGGATCCGTCACCCTTCATCCGCCCTACGCAGGTCTCAATGCCACCGAGCCTGCGACGTTCGCAGCGCAAGCTATTCACGGCATCTTCGGGTTCAAGATTGTTGGACCTTTAATTTGCAAGCAATTTGTCTAGCTTCGAAATGCACTGAATGGACACTTTATACCTGAATTATTGTCTTCGATCCTTGCCGTGCGCTTTGTGCTTGAAGATTGGGTCGCCAGCCAGCGCAGGCAAGACGGAAGCAATCTGGGCGTATGGGTCCATGCTTGGCCTTGATTGGTTGTGGCCAATGGCGGTCGGAGATCGGCCCGAGATCACCTACAACAACTTTCAGCTGACTTTCATCTGACTTGCCGCTCGAGAAACAAGTCATCTAAGCGCCTCTTTTTCATCGTAATACCTCTATCTAGAAGAACAGCTTACATCTGAACTGCGATGGCATCGTGTGGAAACCCGTCGGCGGAGAACGACGCCCTCATGCAGAGTGAGATTATCAGGCATTCGGCACGGCGCCCCTTACTCATCTTCATCTCAGGGCGTAAGAAATACGACAAGTCAAAGACGTGTGTCAAGTGTAAAGCAGCGCGCGGCAGCATCGTTATCCGTCATGCCGTGTACTGCAGGTAGGCCTCCATCGTCGACGTGGTCGCTTCAGCCAAATGAACCATCATTTAGAGGCTGCTTTACGGATCTGCTGTTATACAGGTCGCGCCGAATTCTTGACCTCTCCGTGCACGGAGGCTCGGGCAAGAAAAGAATCATGAAGGCACCCGGCAACTTGATGATAGGCTTCTCTGGCGGTTTGGGGTCCTCTGTGCTGCTGGACCTCGTCACGCGGACGTACTTTACGGACAGAAGCGAGGACTTCGTACAGAGAAGTGGGGTGAACCACCCACGGCACACCCGGGTCTGGGAGAACGCCTACGCGACGTATATCGACATTTCTGCGGCTTTCGAAGGGGTCAGTACATATTTTCTTATCGCGCGGGTGGCATTAATCAATGTGTCTAGCTGCAAGAGCGCACAGAGGAAGCGCGTAACTGCATGACGAGGTATGCAAACATCGAACTCGTTTCTTTACGACTGGAGAACGCATTCGACGCTTCGTGGTGGCGCTCAATTGGCAGCAAGCCTGAGGGCTCGTTGGCCGTAGATCTAAACGATGGTTTGTCTGTTCTGTCTGTTTTCGCGCCTACGACTGCTCATAAATCGCGTAGAGCTTGCGCTGTCGCATCTTGATCTTGCCGATGGCGAAGACGCTTCCAAGAGGGCGCTTCGGCAGTACCTATCTTCGCTGCCCACCCAAACCGCGGTACATTCCGCTGTGCAGACCCTGATAAGAATGCTTCTTCTGCATACTGCTGTGTCTCGTGGATGCTCTCACCTTGCGCTTGGAAATTCGTTGACGTCGCTCTCTGTGTCGTTAATCGCGTCAATATCTCAGGGCGGGGGCTTCGCTGTGCGGGAGGAGCTGGGAGAAGACTGGGAGAAGGAGGGAGCCAAGCTCAGAATACTGCGTCCCCTACACGAGATCGGGATGAAGGAATGCGCCGCCTGGGCTTGGTGGGAGAGTCTGCCAGTGGTCGGGAAGCAAAAGATACCCGGCGGTAAGAACGGGATCACTTCGCTAACGAAAGGTATGCTAAGAACAGGTCCACGCTTCCATCGGAAGGCTGACGGTAGTAGATTTCATCGTCGGTCTGGAGAAGGACTATCCGTCTACGGTCTCTACGATCGCGAGGACGTGCGCCAAACTGGCGCCCAAGCAGGTCAGCGAATTCCGATGCGCGTTGTGTCAACGGTATGTGGAGGTGCGGTTTTACTGTGCGGTACAAGCTCAAGTCTCTTGCAGCCCAGCACAACCCGACATTGCCGAATGGAAGGGGAAGACGTCGATACGATCCCTCGATCCCGACGAACATGCGCCAAGTGCAAGCCCTTCCCTATCGTCATCGCTCTGCTACGCGTGCCACACGACTTTGACGAGCCGGAGTAGTCGCGGAGCCGCAGCGCAAAGCGATTCGCCCCTGCGGGTGCCTTTGCCTGTGTGGATAGCCGACGATCAGACCCATCGATCGCACTTGCGCGAGGCTCGGCTATCCCGAGAGCAGATGAAGGCGACCATAGCGGACTGTTTGCTAGACGAGTAGGTTAGCTGGACGCGCATGCAGTCGACGTCCCTTCTGATCGAGGCCGCTATCCATGGGAAATCGATGTATATGGTACGTAGACTTGGCACGAACATGAAGAGAACCACGACCAACGACTTCGACAGGAATGCTTTCTCAATGTCATATGTCTTGCGAGGAGACTTCTCGCAAGCCACTAGATGAATCACACCCAAATGCAGGTATTTATGTGCGCTCAGCCATATGAAAGGTGAATTTGGTCAGGGCTTCCGTCTGCAGGCCACCTGCGGAAGTACGTTGAAGACAGGGAAAGTACGTACGATCCAACCGTCTCAACGATTCTTTCGCACAGGATAACTCTCAAAGCGCCTACCCCCGCGACAGCTGACCTCATGTGGATGGCCGCCTTGAGCCTATCACCCACACTGCATCGTTATGGGCGATGTCAACCAGTGAGGCATCCGTTCGATACGGACTAGGTCGACGACGTTGCATAGTTAGCCGCGGCTTCTGCGGCTACGGCGGTGCTGTCATCCTTCGGCTTTCTATACGAGTCCGCGGGCATATACTTATAGTAGCCGATGTCGCTGATGTATCCCTGCCGTTGCGGAAGGCATTGCGGGAGGCGGTAAGGCGCGCTGAAGCGAAGGACCTGAGGTGGCGCGCCTTGGACACCTGCGGCCCCGGGCGCGCCCGGTAATCAAGGCTTTCTTACAAGTTACCGTTGGTAACTCCATGGAGTCAGTCGGGAGCCAGCGCATCGCTCCGTGGTCCGGCCACAGTGCCGGGACAGTTTCGCCTATTCCTCGATGTCGCATATAAGAGACACTGATAGTCGGCTTCGGTATTGTGCCTTTCCCCCTCCGACTGCTGCCTTCTCCATAACACGTTTAGCAACGACCCAAAATGTCGTTCGGCCATGTGTGGGTATCCCGTTTTGCGTGTATTTTCTCTCCAGCTAAAACACGTCTGAACGCGCAGCAACATGATGGACGATGTCCTGATATCGCAACGTACGTCCTCTGTCCAACACTTTTGTTACTTGTTATCTGATACGTGTTCAGTTCCTCCCAACTTGCTCAGGTCGTCCTTGAGATTATTAGTATCGCAAGGCGCCGTCGCACAACAGGCCTTTGTGCAGCATGTCCGTAAACGACTCACAGAATCTCCGCCGCCGAAGCCCGCCCCGAAGGAGATGTTCCAGGAGCACGGCGTTCCGTCTTCTGCGGCTCTCGAGGTCTCCTCGTCGACTCGCTGCCTCTTCTCGAGCAAACTAGTCCCGGAATCACTACCTTAGTGAGTTTTCTCCCGTACTCGTCGCGTCTATTGCTGACCGGCCTAGCTTGAGCCATATCGTCAGAGCAATAATTGCTGCGAATGCCACCTGGTCCCCAAATGACCCTCTAGAGCTCTATCTAGAGCGCGTCTCCGGCGACATCATTCAGGCCGTCCAGGCTTTGAAAGAGTCTCGCCCTAAACCTACCGAGGAGCTCAGAAGTCTGCTAGCTGAGCTCATCCAGAACTTGGCTGACTGCTCCGCGTACTGCACCGACAACTCCCTTTCCTACCCCTTCGACCGCGCGCAGCGTCAGGTGCAGGACGTCCTCGCCATCATCTTCCCGGACCCGTCTCAGAGCGAATCTAGCGCACACAAGGAGATCGTCGACGCTTCCATCGACCCCCAGATCAGCGCGTGCATAGAGCAATTCAAGCTCGGTCCTCATACTGCTCCCCGGCTGTTCAACGGCCTCTGGCAGATGTCTTCTCCAGCGTGGGGATCCGCCTCTAGTGCCAAGCAGGACATCGCCCTGACGGAACTCGTGCGCTGTGGCCTCGTCGGAACTGATATGGCCGACCATTACGTGCGTTGTGTCTTTCGATTCCGTCGCACTCTACTGACACGGCGAAGGGCGACGCCGAACTGATTTATGGTGGTTTCCGTAACCGCCTCCCGCGAGAGGTTGCCGACCGTGTTCTGGCCATGACGAAATGGTGCATTTTCGGGCCGCTGGAGAAGCCTGTTACGCCGGAGTTCGTGTTGGAGGCAGTAAAGGAGCGCTCCCGTCGCCTCGGTGGGCGTGTTGAGTTGCTGCAGGTTCGTTGCCCGCGGTCTCCGAGCGAGGTCCACTGCTGATTCTATCTTCCACCACCTAGTTCCATTGGCATGACGTGAGTACCTTCATACATGACCGTCGGACTTGATTAACGTCCGATCCAGTACGAGGCCAAGGAGTACCTGCAGATCCTCGCCGAGCTGGTCAAGATTGCGAAGGCGCAGCCTTCTCTTGTATCAGCCATCGGCCTCTGCAACTTCGACACCGAACATACGGTTGAGGCCTGCGAGTACCTGCTCGCGAACCTCGGCGAAGTTGGGATCGTGTCGAACCAGGTGCAGGTAAGTATCTAGGCGTTGCTACGCCCCGAGTCAGGCGCTGAGACGATTTCCGCAGTACTCCCTTATCGACAGCCGGCCCACCGTTGGGATGGCTGCCGCCTGTCAAAAGTACGGCCTAAAGCTCCTGACCTACGGCTCTTTCGTACGTTTGCCAGCCAACCTTGGAGCGGCGCCGTTGCTGACCCTCCCTAGTGCGGCGGCTTCCTGTCAGACCGCTGGCTCGGAAAGCCTGCGCCGGACGTGTACTCGGAGACCCTCGGCTTGACGCCTTCGCAGCGCAAGGTGCGATACACGCGGGCGCCTCCGAATTTGTGGCACTAACCGAGCTTCAGTATTATGACATGATCTCGACATGGGGCTCCTGGGAGGAGCTCCAGGCCTTGCTGAAGGTACTTCGTCGGATCGCGGACAAGTACAACGTCAGCACGTCGAACGTCGCCACCCGCTGGGTGCTCGACCATGACGAGGTGGGCGCGGTGATCGTTGGCACGCGCCTGGGCGTGTCGTCGAACGTTAGCGACAACATGCACGTCTTCTCCTTCAGCCTATCCGACGAGGACAAGGCCGCAATTGCCGCGGTCAACCCTCCGGAGAAGGCCAAGGCCCTCTTCGATCGCATAGGCGACTGTGGCGGCGAGTACAGGAAGATGCATTAAGTGCTTTGCGAACATGCTTTCAGTATTGATTCTGTGACGATGACCCTCCAATCCTGCTGTAGTGTATGAGTACTATATATTCTAGCTATTTCTGTGATACGCAAATGAAAAGGGCATTTTCAGTGCAGCAAACCGCGTGACCAACAGTGACGTCCGAATTTGGAAACCTTTGTGTTGAACTTCTTATCAGTGACCATTGGACTTGATAGAGCTTGATATTCATACTTCACCTCTATCACTCGCATTGCTACTCACGCGAGCATGGTGGCTTCGTTCTTCTACGGGACTCTGATGCACCCCAAGATCTTGAAGCTAGTCATACAGAATGATGCGTCCCACCTAGAGATTTGCGCGGCAGGTGAGCCTCATCACCGACCTTTTCGCTTGATTAGACACTCAGATTGCGTTCTATTCAGTACTGCTAGTAGGTGCCATAACAGTCAGTCCAGTGCTTCGAGGTGATAACGAGTACAGAATCATACCCGTCACAAGATTAAGGTGGGCTTAGTCGACTCCCTTAACTCCTTTTCAGATGGCTGAGCGATTGTGTAGGGCGAGGACTATCCTGCAGTTGTCCCGTACGACAAGGGTCGTACATTATTTGACCATGAGCTCTCCGACGAGGATCGATGCGTACGAGGAACTCTTGTCAGAGGCCTGACTGCGCGAGATATCGCTCGTCTGGACGCCTTCGAAGACGACGTATGGCACGCGAAGTTCGTACACTCGCACGCGCTCACTCGTCTTGCAGGAGTACATCCGCCAGGAGTTGCCCGTCCACCCACTCACCCCCTTCGCGACTGTGCGAGGCGATGGCGAGATCAGCGGCTCGGATGCAGACGCTGCGATCCCGACCACACCTCCACACCTGCCCGACACGCTCGCTGAACCAGTGCTGGCCCAAGTATACGTCTGGCTAGATATCTCGAGGTTGGAGGCGGAGCTGTGGTCGTACGCGGACTTCGTGAAGCACAATGCGCACAAGTGGTACGGAGATGGGACGGAGGTGGCGGAGGAAGAGTTATCAGAGCGGAGAAGGAAGTTGCTGGAGGAAGAAAGGGGAAGTGTGCAGGTTAATGCGTAGATATGGGGAAGACTCGAAATGCTGTATGTTGGAATAGACTCTCGCACCTTCACTCGGATAGACGCCTGGTGCATTTGGCGCCCTGCGCAGTCTCAACGGCTGGAAAGCCTGCTTTCCAAGCTTCAAAAGCCCTGAGAGCATGTCAAATCATCAGCTCGCCAGAGATCCCAGAGCGCAGGAGCGCTCAAGTTGCTTTAAGCGCGATGCAAGGCAGGTAAAGCGTGTGGCGCGCCTGCACCTCGGGCGCGGAGAATATGTGGCGTACCCCGGCCCGTAAAGCGGTGCCACCGCCATTATTGCCAACACCCACTCTGCCCTCGGCGCAGCCTTTTGAAGACAGCCCGTCACCCTCTCCAAGCGCACATACTGCTTCTTGACCCAAACGACCATGTGGAACAACGATAATCGCTCTCCCCCTGCGTGCGTTCGTCCTGCGTTGTCCGATCAGTACGAGTTGCTGACACCCGCTTGTGCAGCTTCCCGTCGGCGCCGTAAGCAGTACAGTTAGTTGTGTGAGAGGTGAAGAGGCTCATTGTATGATCTGAAGTGGATTCCCCTCCCCGACCGGAGGATACAACCCGGGATACCAGCCTGGGTACGCGCCCCCGCCTGGGCCGCCGCCTCCCGGCCCTCATGGAGGGTGCGTGTACTATCTCCTTCCCTTGAGATTCCCGGTACTGAACATCGATTTATAAAGATATGCTCCTCCCCCTGGTCCCCCCGGACCGCCTGGCTCCAGAGGGTAGGACTCCCTCCTCACCTCCGATCGCGCGCGCTGACCCCTCCTTCCCAGCTGGGCGCCTCCTCCTGGTCCCCCTCCTCCCTCGTGCGTGTATACCACTTACACTCATACCCTCACCGCCATACTGACATACGTAACAGACAGTACGGCGGCGGGTGCGTATACGTACAAGTCATGATACCCTACACGCGTGCTCACACTAGTCCGTCAGCTACGCCCCTCCCCCAGGCCCACCTCCCCCGCCTCGCAGCACCTACCCTGGCCAGCAGTACCATCAACAGCAAGGCTATCAGGGTGGCGGAGGCTACCAGCCCGCGTATTCCTCGCCTCCCCCGCCGCCGTAAGTGTCAGGAATCGGAAATGCACTCGACTTCGTTCGCGCCACGCAGACCTGAAACCATAACCCTTCCCTGCTAGCCACCCATTCTACTCTCACCGTGCTGACACCTCCCAGCGCCCAGCACAACCGCCCCGCCTACGCGCCGCCCGCGGGCCCGCCGCCGGGCGCGCACAACCAAGGCATGCACATGCCGCCGACGGGCCAGCAGCACTACGGCCCGCAGTTCGAGAACCAGTCGAGCCACCAGGTGCAGCAGCCATACTTCCAGTACTCGCAGTGCACGGGGAAGAAGAAGGCACTTTGTGTGAGTGCTCGGCTCTGATCTTGTGAGACGAAGAGAAATTCGCTCGAGGCGATGAAGGGGGGTGGGTACATACACCGTGTTGACACCCTATACAGATCGGCATCAACTACGTCGGGCAGAAGGGCGAACTGAAGGGATGCATTAACGACGCGCGCAATATACAGCGCTTCTTGTGTGGTGAGTTGGATGGTGAGTGGTCAAGGAGTTGCACTCATGCAGTTCACTCGCAGCGAACTACGGCTACAAGCAGGACGACATCGTCATGTTGACCGACGACGCGTCGAACCCGCGGCAGATCCCTACGCGGGACAATATCGTAAGTGCTGATGGATTCGCCAGTACTGAGATGGCTAAACATCTTTGCAGATTGCAGCGATGCAGTGGCTCGTGCGCGGGGCGCAACCCAATGACTCGTTGTTCTTCCACTGTAAGATCTATCCAAGGGAAAGTACCAGACAGATGGCTCATGAAACCTCGCAGACTCCGGTCACGGTGGCTCTACTAAGGATCTGGACGGCGACGAGGCGGACGGGTATGATGAAGGTATAGTATAACAAGCTCGCGCTCTTCGAGCTTTACGCTGACTTGTCTGCAGTCATCTACCCCATTGACTACGAGAACGCCGGGCATCTAGTGGACGATGTG
>JAMQCK010001048.1:0-12658 GCA_024196135.1 Pleurotus ostreatus/Saccharomyces cerevisiae fusant | reverse complement strand
GGCCGCTCCTTCCAGACGGGCGGGCGCAACGTCTACGAGCTGGTCCCGTACCTGCGCGACGATGGCAACCGACATGACTTCTCGCATACGATCCACAGTCTGTCTTTCGAGGGCGATGATGCGTACGACAACCGAAAGCGCGAAACGTCGAAGGAGATGCGCCAGCGCATGGGCCTCAGCACAAATCCTCTCGATGGGACTGTGCGGGTGGTATGTATCCTTGTTGCCTTTTACAACGAGCAGAGACTGACGAACCCACAGACGAATAAAGCCCAGTACATGTTCCAGTACTTCGTCAAGGTCGTCTCGACGAAGTTCCGACCTCTCAACGGCCGGACCGTCAACTCTCACTCCTACTCCGTTACGCACTTCGAGCGCGACCTCACGGACGGCGGGCAGGCGCAGACCGGCCAGAACGTCCAGGTCCAGCACGGCGTCACCGGCCTCCCCGGCGCGTTCATCAACTTCGACGTCTCGCCCATACAGCTCGTGCACACCGAGTGGCGGCAATCGTTTGCGCACTTTGTCACGTCGTGCGTAGAGCGTGTCCTGGGTATCGACGGTATGCTAATCCCTATGCAGAACCTGTGCCATCGTCGGTGGTGTGCTCACCGTGGCCTCGCTCCTCGACAGTATCCTCTTCGCGACGAGCAAGGCGCTGAAGAAGAGCGGGCATACGAACGGCAAGCTCATGTAACTATGCTCCATGTACATATATTTATGCTGTCGGAATGCTATGCGTGCTGGCTGGGTCGTTCCTTTCAACTGGAGCCTAGAAGCAATGGATCATCATGCATTAAGATGCAATGAATACCGATAATGTACAATAAGACAGATGAATGGACAGCATAGACAGCAACACGATATATACGAAGTCAGAAGATCTTGGTAGGTTCAGTGTACGACTCTCCGCTTCGGAGGCCCAACGTTTGTCTTCGTCGTCGTTGTTCGTCGTTTCTTGGCGTTGGGCGGAGGTGATGCTGGTGTTCGGCGAACACGCGCGTCGTGGAATTTCTGAGCCCATTCGTCAGTGCACAATCGTCCTTCAGAGGTAAACCATCACATACCGGTTCACTCAAAGGAGCCAACTCATCCTCATCGTCGCCCTCGTCCTCTGTCGGTGGTGCCGACTTCGCAGGCCGCGACCGCGACGTCGACCTCCCCTTCCTCGACTTCTTCGGCGGTGCAGGCTCATACGCTTCATCCTCGTCCTCTGACGTTATACGCGTCGTATGCTTCAATCGCCGCTTCGGAGGCGGTACCTCTTCCTGCTCGTCCTCCTCATACTGCCCGCCGCCCCGCAGGATCTCTTCTGCAGCTGAATCCGTCTCCTCCGTCTTCGCTCGCACGACGGCGTGCACGCGGCGGATGACCACAGGCTGCTGTGGCATCGGAGCCGGCGGCGGTGGGCTGCGGGGGCGTTTCCGGCGGTGTCCCGTTTGAGTGAGCGCGGTGAAGTCGACCTGCGTGGGTTGCGCGGGCCGTGTGGGCTGCAACGGCCGCGCGGGCTGTTCGCGCTCGAGCTGCAGCGGCTCAATAGGCGCTGGCGGGGGCGCCGCCTTACGAGGGGTCTTCCCCGCTGTACGCGGGGTCTTCGGTCGCGGGGTCTTGGGGGGTGCAGGTGTCTTCGCGAGGTCGATGCTGATGCTCTCATAGAGAGTGGGGTCGTGCTTGGGAGGCTGAGAGGTGGATGCGCGTTTGGTGGTGACGGAGGAGGTGCTAGGATGGGTGTTCTCACGATGAGGGCGGCGAGGGGTTGCGCCCGCATATGTCGTATATTCGCGCTGTGAGCAGGCTGCAGTCAGCGATAGTGTAAAAGAGAGGGAGGGGGAAGCGCACCTGATCGTGCGTCAACTCGTCGATCTTTTCTTGCAGCTTAGCGCGCTCTCGGTCATGCTCCTCCTCAACGCGAGCTATGTCGGCCTGCCAGTTCTCCTCCTGGGCTCGCCACTGCGCATTGAGCTTCGATATCGACGCCTTCTGGCTTGCAATCTATCGCGAGTCAGATGAAGCTTCAGTGAGAAGGGGAACCACATACCTGCGCCTGCGCCTGCTTGAGCTGCGCGGGGTACTTCAGCACTATGACGCCGATCACACGTCCTCCTACGCACCATCTTCTGACACGCCTCCAGCTCCTGCGCCAATCGGTCGTATTCCATCTTCTGCTCCTGCTCATCTGCCTCCCTTTCCTGTTCCTCAGTCGCCCGCTCCATCTGCATGGCGCGCACGGCCTTGATCGCCTCGTCGCGTTCGCGTCGCGCGTCGCGCAGGTCGTCCGCGTATTTGGCCTCTGCTTCAAGGAGCTGCGCAGGCTTAGTCTCACTCTGAAGCTCAGTTGGGGAGCACTGACTCTGCTAAACTCCCCCTCAATCATAGCAAATGCTTCTGGAAGAACTGAAGGCCCCGGTCGCGGCATGCTGGGCTGGTGGTGGCTCTGGAGAACAAGGAACCTGTCACGTGTTACGTTCTTACCGGAAACAACGGCCCGGAGCGCGACGCGTGGGAAACACCAGAGGCGCGCCTTTCATCGTACTTCTTTCATAACCATCTACGCCCATCGGAGCGATGAGTGAAGAGCAACGGACACTCGTGGCGGATAATTTGCGTGCGTACATTGTCGCCTTCCTCGGACTTCACTGTCCTGATCGTAGATCAGCACCAGCGCCTGAGGAAACGCAGGAACTTCTGGCGCTCCAGCCGCCCAATTCGCAGCCAGTTCGCAAACTTGCTCCTGAGCTGTTGACAATAGTCTTCGAGAACGCGCTTCCCGCCGAATGGAAAACGACGGAACCCGGACGACGGACCCTCAATTTCGCACAGGTCAACCATACCTGGCGAGCTGTCGCTTTCTCGTCGCCCTCGCTCTGGAAAAGGATCTTCTGGAAAATCCCCTCCCCTCACGCAGACGAGCCGCAGTATGAGGAAGCCATTGCACTCCACCTGCAGAGATCCAAAAGGGCGTCCCTCAGCGTGAAGATAGTCTTTGAGAGCCAAGATGCCGCCATCATACGCGCTTACTTGAAGGATAACGGGGCTTGGCAGCTGCTACGCGCAGAGGCATATCGCTGGTATTCTCTCGAACTCTTCGAGGTACCGCCAGCATTCCTTCGTCATACGAGGCGTCTATCTGTACCAATACTGCAGGTGCTCTGCATCTTCGTTCCTCAGCCGCATCCAGATGTCGCCAGGGAGCCTATGCTACTCTTCCGTTCAACTCCCGCACTGCAGCATCTCGGGATCAGCTATCCATTCTTCTGCAACCCTACTCATTTTCCGCATGGCTTCCCTATCACAAGCCTGATGCTTCGATTCGGTCATCCCCGCTACACACCGTCGGTAGCAGCCTGCGCGGACATCCTACGACTATGTGCAGGAACTCTCAAGGAACTTCGTGTCGTTGCAACGTCGGAGCAATTAGACTGGAGATCGTGGCCCACCCAGCGTATCCGCTTCCCGGTGCTAAAAGAGCTCATCCTCGCGTCCCACGCCATCCAACTCTGCCATGTCATGATCGCACCAGCGCTTCGGAGTGTCAGCCTCTTCTGGCTCTATCGATTGCCGTACCCGGAGGAAAATCTGCTCGACCTTTTCATCAATATGACCAGGCAGTCCGCGGGATGTCCCAACTTGCGCCATCTTTCGCTGGATGATCTGCAAGAAACCTCGCGCTCGGTCACCGATTGTCTCGCGCAGCTGAGCTCGCTGGGCCATCTCAATTTTCGTCATGTGGAACCGCAGAAGCCGGGAACCTGTACGCCCGAAGACCTCATTTCTATCCTCACTCGTCGGGACAACGATGTCGAGTCCTTGCGCCTGCTCCCTCGCCTATCGTCTATCAAGTTTTGGCTCCCAAGTCGACGAGATGAACTCAGAGCCGCGTACAAAGTGCTACGCGCTTCGAGGTCGAAGGAGAGAATGCACGAGGGTCAGCGTCTATGCGCATTGAAGGAAAGAGGCTTAGGCTTCCATATATATGTTGCGCGTGCGTCCCATGTTCCTGCATTCTATACTTCGTAGAGTCGAATATACAACATGTCTTAACTACTTGCACTGTACTTATTTCGGGGGACCGAACGTGGGCACAAAGGAACAAACTGTCACAAACATGAATCAACATCGCGTCCCGTTCGTGGATTCAGCTGTGATATACACGAGCCACGCAACGATTCGCTTCTTGCAGCGGACACTTCATATCGCATTTGTACTTGGCCGAGGACCACTTCATTCTGGCGTGGGACCACAGACAAATCCATTCAATACATGCCGCATAGGTCTCTGCCCATTGAGTAAAGGACGCGCCCATCCGCTGTGAGCACATCTCAGCCCTTGAAGGGAAGTGAGTGACGAGTGTGTGTGTGTGGTCGCTGAGAAGTTGGGGAACAAGGAAAAAACACACGTGAACAACAGCGAGGCGAGTCTGCAAGGCAGTATGACCTGCTACGCGCCCCGACAGCAGGTAACCACAAAGTTACGAGTTGACGCGTGACAACGAAGAGGCAAATATGATACATACTTCTGGAGGAGGAGGCAGGCGCCAATCTCGGTCCGTCGCCTGTTCGTGCTTGGCCGAGAGATAGTCTCCATTGGCAGTCGTTCGCGGTAAAGAGGCCTATGCAGATATATGGCTCCATGTCATGCCTACTCCCTGGCGGATGGGAGGAGCTAGACCAGGACGACGTATCTTTGCGCTTGTCCTGCCAGTTGGAACCTCTTGCAGTAGTCCTAGAAGTATTCATCGACTTCAGCCTTTCCAGAGAGCGTATACCGTAGGCCGGCATGTCAAGTCGGTTCGAGTAGCCGTTTCCCATCTGGATGTGCAGAGTCAAGGTCGACGGCATTGTAGAAAGGTTGTCCTCTCGTTGGCGTGCCCGCCGACCGTGGCCTTCGACGCGAGTGATCCTCTAGAAGTGTATTTTCGTAGACACTCTAGAGACGCATAATGCGCATTACATGTCGCCGAGTGAGCAGTCGCTCTGTTGCCAAGTAGATAATCGAGGTCATGGTCAAGATGAGAGTGATGGCAGACGCGCGGAGAAAACGCGTCTGCAAACACGCGCATCAGCTCTCCCTCTTCCACGACATACCGAGCCCGGCTTGCTCCCCACCACGACGCGCGCCTGACGCGATGGACATGGACAATTCCGTGCCCACGGACGCGGGGAAGCCAGACACCCTCCGCCAGCGCACGACCTCACTTCGCAGCCACCAATCTCACGGACGGGCCAGCTCCCCACGCCTCCACATCTTTCCTGACAGGACTGGCACCCTGGTCTCGCAAAATCCCAGGTGCGTCCGGCGGTGATGTCTTTGGACAACGATGCTAATAGAAAACAGACTGACCCCCGACCGCCCCCACATCATCGCGCCCAAGCCCAGACGCCATCACTTCCTCGACGGTCCTACCCTCCTACGCACGCCCTCCTTGTCCCCGGACTCCTCCCGCGCCGCCTCTCCTCCATCCCCTCCCCCTCAAGCACCCGCAGACAGGCTCATTCGCAAGAATGTCGGCCTCGGCGCGATCGCGGAGTCTTTTGCCACGCCCACAGCATCAACGTCTGCGAGAGCAGACACAGAGACGTCTATGGCGCGTCGCTCGCTGCGCTGGCTGCACAAGCGTGGACTGAAGCACTATACTGCTCCCCTCGCCATCCTTTGCACTACATTGCTGAAGCTCGCCATCGGGACGGGCTCGTATTCCGGTGAGTGCGGCTGCATCTACGACTAGATCTCAAGGCTGAACCATTGCTTATAGGGCAGGCCACACCTCCAATGTTCGGTGACTATGAGGCGCAGAGGCATTGGATGGAGCTCACCATACACCGACCGACACGCGAATGGTATCGATACGATCTTCAGTACTGGGGACTCGACTATCCGCCACTGACGGCCTACGTGTCGTGGGCTTGCGGTATCGTGTACGTCTTTAAGTCTATCTCCCAGCGTTCTTACTCAACTACGTATAGCGCACGTGTCATAAACCCCGCCTGGGTCGCGCTTGACGCGTCGCGCGGCATTGAGACGGATACAAGCAAGCTCTTTATGCGCTTCACGGTCCTCGTCCTCGACGCCCTCGTCTATGTCCCTGCGCTCCTGATGTTCACCCGCACATGGCTGGCATGCCGGTCTAGACGAACGCAGGTGTGTCCTCTGAGGTGGATCCATTGCCAGCCGCTGACTTCATCGCAGCACGCAGCCCTACTCCTAATACTCACCCAACCCGCACTTCTGATCATCGACTTCGGGCACTTCCAATACAACAGCGTGATGCTTGGTACGTCCTGCCTTGTGGGCCCCTTTCCCGCATTGACAATCATTTTAGGCCTCACCCTCCTTGCCCTCAACTACTTCTCCGCCGGCAGAGACACATTAGGTGCCGCATGCTTCGTCCTCAGTCTCGGGTTCAAGCAAATGGCCCTTTACTATGCCCCCGTCATTGGCACCTACCTGCTTGGCAAGTGCTTCTACGTTGGCGGTCGAGACGGGTGAGCCTCCTCCATCCTTCTCAACCGTTTCTATGCTCAAACCCGTCCAAGCCGCATACTCTTCGCCCGTCTCGCCCTCGTCACCTCCGCAACCTTCGCCCTCTTGTTTCTACATTGGCTATCACCGCCGACCCTCCTGCTCGATCCGCTCACCCGCATCTTCCCATTCGGCCGTGGCCTCTTCGAAGACAAGGTTGCCAACTTCTGGTGCGCTTCGAACGTCGTGTTCAAGTGGCGTAACTGGGCGGGCGCGCCAACTCTGATTCGCTTGTCGACCATCCTGACAGCCTTAGGCTTTTTGCCTGCTGTGATCGTGCTCGTGCGCGGCTCGTACATTCTATGGAAGGCAAGAGACGCAGCGGAGAGGGAAAGGCTAGCACTGGAGACTAGCGTCGAGGAGAAGAGCCGGTCCGCGGAAGACGGTGCTGCCTACGCTGCCTCAAGCAAGTCCGGCAAGACCGAGCAGCCGCTCCTGCCCCTCCTTCCCTACGCGCTGCTCACCAGCTCGCTCTCGTTCTTCCTCTTCTCCTTCCAGGTGCACGAGAAGACGATCCTGGTGCCGCTGCTGCCCATCACCATGCTCATGTCGAGCGCGGCGCCCGAGTCAGCGCTGTTTGGCTGGGGCGCGCTGGTTAACAACGTGGCCATGTTCAGCATGTGGCCGCTGCTGAAGCGCGATGGGCTGGGTGTGCAGTATATTGCGCTGCTTTTGCTGTGGAATCGGTTGATTGGGTACAATCCTGCGAAGCTGCCGAAGTGGTCGTTTGTGCAAGTGTTGTCGGTGGTGAGTTTGGTTGTTCTTGCGTACGCAGCGTGATGCTTATGCACTTGTAGGCCGTCTACGTCGCCGCTACCGGTCTGCATCTGCTGGAAATCGTCGTGTCCCCGCCCGCACGCTACCCGGACCTCTTCCCCGTCTTGAACGTGCTCGTCAGCACGCCCGTCTTCGCCTCTGCCTGGCTATGGAGCATCGTCTCCATGATACGCGTCGGCTGGGCCATCGGTCCCCTTGGCGGACGACGAGACCCGCGCACGCTTGGCTGCCAGTCCATAACGCGACAAGTGTCCCAATCGACCATGCGAGACGCAGGCGAGAGCGATGTCGGGGAGGGCAGCAGGAAGCGGTCAGGGAGACGGTCGGCGAGCGTGACGAGCACAAGTACAATTGCGCCTGGTGGAAGTATGCGAAGTACGGGGGCGGGTGGCTTGCGTCCGCCGATACCGTTCTTTGAGACTACCGGGGTAGAGAGGGCGAGGGGCGGTAGGACGCAGAGTTTGACGTACTCGCATGGGAGGGGCGCGAGGGCGAGCACGTCGAGCGTGGGTGGTGGTGTACGAGAGTGAGGTTGGGGATCTGTTCTAATTACGAATGGCGGATGGAATCTTGGATCTGTACGAACTTGACTAGCATGTAATATGCTCTACAACGTATCTTACTGAGCACCCATCGAGTGGAGCTGCTTCTCATTGCGCAAGACCGATCTATCTGGTGTCAATGACAGCTCTCCAAGTTTATGTAGGCTCTGATTGTCCTTGATTGACTCCATGTGGGGATACGGTGGACAAGTCTAAGCGCTCCCTAACTTGACTCCTGCGGTCATCATCGATCATCTCCGTGACTGACTTGGTGAGTTTGCCGCGACCTCTGGGGAAGGTCATCGTTGGTGTTAACGGTGGCGTGGCACGTAGGCCCAAGATGCTTCCAGACGTCGACGCGCTGCTCAAGCAGGTCCAACCCGCAGGGAATCTATCTCTTCATCGCTCAGGATTCCTGCCGACGGGCCAGGATGCCGCTGTCCTCGAAGGCCAAGGGCATCTGATGGACAAGGCAGACGCTGAATATACGGCCACGATAAGGCAGCTGGCGATGCAGAGGGCGCGCATTCGGAATCAGCGAGCCATCCATCGCGCATTGCTGTCCCCCATGCGTCGCATTCCCCAAGAACTCTGGCCCGAAATATTCCTGCTCGCCCTGCCTGACGACTGGGATCTTCAGCCCGTCGGCATACGAAGCCTAGCGCTTGCCCAAGTCTGCTATCAATGGCGCCATATCGCGCTGCATACCCCGCGTATATGGAGCGGCATTCACATTTGGGCTTGGAAATATGGGATTGAGCTCTGCGATGAGGCGATCATAGGGAGGGAACTACAGAAAAGCGGACAGGTACCGCTACGCCTGACGCTTGATATGACGAAGTACAAGTATGAGCTCAGGCGCACGGCCGTGCCAAAAGGAATCTCTCGCTTCAGTCGGCCACGGCATTGGCGTGACACTGTCTGGACATTGCTATGCGCGGAAGCCAGTCGCTGGGAGGCGGTACATCTCGTGAACCTCAGAAACCTGCTCTTCCATAGGCACCCCGGACCCTTCACCTATCCCACACTCCGCGAACTAAGCTGGACGACACGAGACATCACCAAGGAAGACGTCGTTTCCGATGTCCCCTTACACGTCTTCCAGAATGCACCGAACATGCAATCACTCTCGCTCTCGTACCAAATCGCACCCAACCCTCCCAAGCTACCCGAGTCTTGGTCACTCCGCGCGCTAGAAATTGTGTGCGGACGAGGGCTTACCGAAGACTTGGATGATTCACTCGAAACTTCGGATTCCGAATCTGAAGCAGACGAGGTCGAGCCGCCGCCGCTTGCGCCTTGCCTGCCGCTGATCCTAGCGTGCGGTTCGACGCTGCGTACATGCAACATCCAGTCCGCGATATTCGGTTCGATCCCTGCAGATCAGACACGCGTTGCCTTCCCTGCGCTTGAGGAGCTCCTCCTAGAGCGCGGGGCCATCCAGCTCTGCCGGTGGATCTCCGCGCCCAACCTTCATACGGTGTCCTTGTCGGAGGCCGCACAGGACGAGGTGCACATTGAGGAGCTGGAGGCCTTCATGGGCCTGCTGAGCAATTCTGACAACTGCCCACCGCTTCGCACTCTTGCCCTCGATCGGCTCAATTGCAGTGCGTGGCTGGTCGTTGAGTGCCTCAGGCGCCTCCCCAATCTCGGAAAGCTGTCTGTCATCAACAGTGAGAGGTTTGGGGATGAATCTCAACCAGAGTATCATAAAGAGCCACCTGTCTCTTACCGTCTCACCGATTACCTAAACCGCGAGGAATGGGGACGTACCACGTCGCTCAAACATCTCACGGACCTGCAGCTTGGTTACAGATATGGGAACAGCTATACGAAAAGAAAGCAGGACGTCGCAGTGCGAGAAATGGTGGAGTCCAGGTTACAGCCTCGAGTGGAGGATGGCCAGCCTCTCGCCTGCCTGAGGCATTTCGTGTGCGATAGTGCGGACGGGTCTTTAAATTGGCTGGTGAGGAGGGATGATGCCGAATGGTAGATAACAGACCTGAAATCAATCACCGTTCTCGAATGCTTACACTTACATTGGACTTTCCGATGTACGCTGAAACCGGTACCGGTGAGTAGAAGTTGTTTGCGCTCACTGATCACGACAAGAATGTTGATTGAATCATCAACGCCTCTTTCTTCTTGCCGTCACAATGCAAGATCTGGACACGGTCCTGGCGGAGACAGCGGCTATGGGCACTCCTGAAAAGCTTCGCGCGCCATACGTCCCGGATGAGGCAGATGTTCAGATACTCTCGCAGCAGGTGTCAGACCTGACCGAGCTCAAGCGCGAACTCATTCGCAAACTGGACGCTCAAATTGCCAGACACCGCGCCCTTCTCGCTCCCGTTCGCCGACTTCCGAACGAGATCCTCTCCGAGATATTCATCTACGCTCTACCAGACAACTGGAGCATGGTTCCTGCTGGTACGCAGGTCCTCAATGTCACCCAGGTCAGCCATACCTGGCGAGAGGTCGCGTTCGGGACACCGTCCCTGTGGTCGAGCATCTATGTGTCTATCGACAAGAATCCACCGGCCAAGTGGGAAGCAGTCCTTCGTGCGCGCCTCGAACGAACAGCTCAGGTGCCTCTCTACATCCGCCTCCAGATGATGTCGCGTCAAGTGTGGACGCTGAACAAAGTCATTGGATTCTGGAGCGACGAATGGTGGAATTTGTTGTGCGGTCAGGCGCATAGATGGCAGACCGCCGTTCTGGACAACGTACCTGTTGCAGCCGTGGGCGGACCCGGTGGCCTCGAGCTCACGCAGCTGCGCATGCTGGACGTCACCGTGGATCGACGCAGGGAAGCGGCGGACGACATGGATATCTGTGCCAAGTACACCCGATTCTTGCAGAATGCGCCCCGCCTTCGAGAGGTCTCGTTCTCGTGCTCCGTACCCGTCACGAGGGTGGAGTTTCCCGCTGCCTGGTCTGCGCTCACCCGCCTCGACATCGACGGCTCGGATACTGACGGCGATGAGCCCTCCCTTGCTTCTTGTCTTCCGGCCATCGCGGCCTGCAGTCACACACTCACCTTCCTGTGGCTGAGCCTCCACTCCTTCGGTGACCCCGGACAAACTCAGCCCATCAGCTTTCCTGCGCTGGAGCACCTCAAGCTCTACTACGGCGCTATCCACCTTTGCCGCATCGCCGCTGCGCCTATTCTCCGGACGGTGTCGCTCTCTGAGACGCCGTACGTGTCGGTGGCAGACGGTGAGCTCCAGGCCTTCGAGATGCTCCTCGAGCGCTCGGGAGGCTGCCCAAGGCTCGCCTCATTCGAGATCGAGGCTTTGGATGAAGCGCCCGAGCGCATCGTCCGCTGCCTCCGACGCATCCCCTCCATCACACATCTGTCCGTCTCGAATGGAGTTTTGGAAGATGCGGTTGGGCCGTCGGTGACGCCTGAACTAGTGCGCGCGCTCACCCGGACGGGAGGCATGGGGGAACACGACAAGCTACTGCCGAATCTCGTTGACCTGACTTTACATTGCGGCCTCTACAAGCCTGTGGAAGAGGAGCTAGTAGACCTCTTGCGGACCATGTGTGCTTCCCGGAGGAAACCCCGCGTCTTGCCCAGTGGCGAAACTTTGGCTGACCTGCGGAGCGTCAAGGTGTTGGAGACGCCTGACTCCATGATCATGGCACCGGAGGGGACGTAGGGCTATCTAAGCTCTTGCAGGTCTATCGGAAAGCACATACGAGGCACATGGACAGGTCTTTGTTTGTACCTCTACATCCCATGTGTGGTTATGCCGATGTTGTTCTTGGCTAGTGTTAGTTCAAGTGGCTTGCCATTCCGCTCGTGGCTAGCATCGTCTTGAGATATCTTATGCCCTATGATGAGCCTGTGTATCGAATTGTGTGTCTCTTTGGGGCAATTTTGGGTGCGAGCGTTTGAGAACGAGAACAATGGCCGCGATATTTGCACTCGTTTGAAGCCCATTGTTTCCGTCCGCGATCATCGACGCTGAACTTAGGCGTTCCATTCGCCGCCGGTCCGGGACTCGAGCCGGACGCAGCTGGCTTCCCCTCGATAGCGTCGCAGGACAAGGCAGGTGAGTGCCATTTCTAAAGTCGTGCTCAGGCGGTTCACGAGCACCGGCTCTACAGCAGGCTTGTAGTATGCCGACGGACGCAGAAGAGCTCCTCAAAACGGCGGGCGCATCATGCAGCCTCGATCTCCACCGCGCTGGACACTGCCCCTCTTCCCGCGATACTGTCATTCTGAACACGCAGCTACGCTCGCTGAACGACGCGTATGATCGCCTCACGGCAGAGATGGACAGACTCGCAGAGCTGAGGAGCCGCGTCCGCGAGCAAGCCGCGATCCATACCTCTATGCTCTCCCCATGTCATCGCCTGCCACCAGAGTTGTGGTCCATGATCTACCTCCTGGCTCTGCCGAATGACTGGACGACGAGGCCTGCCGGCGCGAGACCACTCAACCTTGCCGAAGTCTGTCATCACTGGCGCACCATCATCCTTCAGACACCGCAAATCTGGACGCGTTTCTTCTTCCAGGCATGCCGCGGACCCAACGGGCAGAAGTACAATGTTGAAGGCATCAAGAGGGAGCTCGCCAGGACCGGCGGAGCCCCGCTCACCATCGCCGTCTACCTGATCGACGACGAAGAGAATCAGCTATACCGTCAGCGATACAGAGAACCCTTCCGCGAGGCGCTTTGGGCTACCGATATATGGGCCACCCTCTGCGCGCATTGCGAACGCTGGGAGAGAGTCTGGCTGACCGACGCCTCGGTGCCTGCAATGGCTTCTTCCATGCACCCTGGCATGACTTTTCCTGCACTTCGGCA